>PVLC010034326.1:7500-16961 GCA_004027655.1 Graphiurus murinus
CTATTTACTGAACAAGAAAACACCACCATATGATCCCTAAAGATGTTCGCATGTCACATAGTGGATTTTCAAACTAGACAAAAAGCCTCACTTGCAAATGGTCTTCTTGAGGCCTTACACAGCAAATTTGGGAGTCCCTGCTATGTGCCCAAGATTCCATTTTAGCACAGAAACCCCCCAAAGTGGATGATATAAGCCCTTTCCCTTTTTCAAATAGTAATGGAAACTTGATGTTCACTAGCAGAGGAAGCACTGCTAAGATTCAGTGTCAGGGTCAGCTAAAATCAACACACTGCCCCTAGATGTCTCTTCCATTTTAAAGGAATCTCTTCTTGCGATGCTACTTTTTATATTATATGAGAGTCTTGAACATGGTTGTGTCTTCCAGACTCCCTGATAATTCCAAACACGCCAGGCTGTCTGAATACTTCGAGTCTCCAGTTTAAAAGCGATTGACATGCTCACACTATCAACTGCACGTTGCAGTTTTCTCTCTCCCGTACTCGCTACACACTTTGCATTCCAGCCACACCTGACTACTCATTTTCCTGATCCGAACATGAGCATTAAACTAAGTGGCGTGGAGTCCTCTGGGACCGCATGGGCCTCACGCCTATGAAGCTGGCACTGCAGTCAATTTTGGGTCCTTCTCATTCCTGTGGTTACATGTAAATTCTGGTGGACTTACGTAATACACACTGGAGAAAAGACATCTAAACCTTAGTGTTCCCTTTCTGCAGTCTCTGCTGAGCTAGCCAGTTTTTCTTGCTTTTCATCATTGACCAAACAAGTAGTTCATTCTCATCTATTAGGCCATTCTACCTTCCACCACTGCTCTTCAGTGCATGAAACAAGAGCTTTGAATCCATTTTAGACCTCACCACATCCCTGCTTTCAAACTCTCAAATCTATTTAGGGATGTTGCTTCCTCTAGGATGGGCTTTAAAGGGGAATACACAGGACTATTCATGAAGATCCACTACAGCTACACACTTCCTTTCTATCAACCTGCTCCATATCTCCTAGCCTAGCACATCCTTACTTTGTTGTGGTCCTGGAGATTTGTATTGTGTTTAAGATTTTTCTGTGTCATGAGTCTTTTTCATTTCTCCTCAGGGTCTAAACAATTGGTCCACAAAAGCCAGAACTGGGTCCCCTTCTCTTTATTAAGCTTTTGGCATCTCCTGAAATAAAGATCATTCAACAATAAAGTTTTCTCAACTGAGGAGAAATTATAAAGTCAGGTGGGGGGATCAGAGTGGAATATTTAGTGGAAGAAAAAATATGGTTGATAATTTAAGTATACTAACCAGCTACATATGATATTCCCAGGGTTGTGGAGAAGATGTGTGTGTAACTCCCAGACAATGGTGAACTCTCCACCCCAGATACCTGATGCCACCATTAGAAACAATGTGTTTTTTACCTAGAATAACAGTGCTTGTAAAAACTGAAGCACACACACACACACACACACATACACTCATACACAGTGATCACTACATGCCACACATTATTCTAAATGCTTTAAATTTCCTTATTAATATATTTTAACTAACTTACTCTTCCTAAGCGGCCCACTGAGCCAGCAGTATGATTGCTTTCATTGGACAGATCTGGAGAGTGAGACACAGAGATGTTAAGTGACTTGATCACAGTCACACAGTGGAGGAGTCATGGATAGAGGAGGAGGACCCAAGCCAGGAAGTTCCAGAGGCCTCCTCTGATCTCCTCTTCCCTCTCACTTCTCCATGCTAAGTATGAATTTTGTCTTGATGTAATTCCCATCTCCAGGTACTGTGGTCATGTGTGATCATATAGAACACATGCCGTCATTTTTACCAAATAGTGGGAAGGTTTCCAATATCATGGCCACCCTAACTTCCTCCCTAAACCACTCTCCTCACCCCAAACGCCAACACACAAATCTAGGGTTTTCTCTCTCTCTTTCTCTCTTATCCTTTCTTGTTTTTTAGCATAAAACTAGACAAGTTTCTTCAATCTTTTCAATCTTTAAATAATAATTTATTATATTTTTCTAACATTATATTACAGAGTACAAATATAAGTCACATCACAATTACCATACAACTTATGTTAATTATTAATGTAACAGTCCGCCCCAATTAAACATATCAAAGCTAATGACAGTGCTTACTGTATATATCCATTCTTCTAAAGTCTTAATTTCTATCATCGAGTTCATGGCCTTTATTGTTTCTCTCTCTCTCTCTCTCTCTTTTTTTGTGGTAATGTGAATTGAACCCAGGGCGTCCTACCTCCGAGCTATTCCCCCAGCCCTATCATGGCCCTTATTGTAAGGGCTTTCTGTTGTTCAACATGAAGGACCATCAGATCCACCGAGCCTCTGTCCTCAGGTTCTTCAGGAGTCTGTGCTTCTTGGTGTAAAACTTTCCTTCCTACCAAAAGAGAAGAACTGGGTCACATAATCTCCAAAATTAACATTCATAATGGAAATATTGCTTTATGGTTAGTTTTAAAAATAACAATGCATAATTAAGAAACTAATTAACATTTATTTTAACATGAAGTTTCCTAAATTGGGGCTGGGTAGAAAAGGAAGAAGGGTATAGGGTGGCAAATGTCAGAGAGACACATGTGGGAAGAAACTAAGAATGGAGGTGTGCTGGGCTGGTCTTCTGCAATGGCTCTGGACGAGAACCCTGGAGGAGGAAAGCTCCCAACCACAGGCTGGACCCCCTCCCCCCAAGAACAACTTAATGGAGAATGTGTTAGTGCATCAGGGGAGCAGGCCCTTGGCTTTCTAATCTGCACTCTTCACCGCAGGCATCTCTTCATGAGGCAAACATGAAAATGAATTGCTCCCCACCACGCTGACATTGGTGCTTGCTGTGCAGAGATGCATATTGTAGAAACATTGAGTTGAAGGTCTCTGCTTTAAGGGTGGCAGAGGAAATCTGGATTTGTATCTTAATAACACACTGTGAACAGGATTTGTAAGAAACAGCTTGCTTTTAGAAATTACAGTAGGTACACCAAAGTTTCTCCTTAAAAAGTAGACACTGACATCTGCTAAGAATATGATTTTGGTGTTTCCTTCATTAATTGATTTAAAAATATTCACTGGGATCATAACAAGAATTTGAGCACTTTGCCATTACCCATGTGATTTTAAACTGCCCAGAACTCTAAATATGGGGAAGGTGACCATACATCCAGTTTACTCACAAATACGGTGGTTTCTGTCTCTTGTTCTGGGTAATTATCAAGAGAATCTCTTCAGTGGAATCCTGTTGGGAAAATAAGTAAAATGGACACTCTAGAGTGCGAGGGACTCAAGAATATGAATGGCATTCTGAGGAATCTGAGTGCCGTTTGTTTGTTTGTTTGTTTATTTATTTATTTGTTTGTTTATTTATTTATTTATTTAGTACTAGGGATGGAATCCAGAGGCATTCTACTCCTGAGCTACACCCCTAACCCTATTTTCATTTTTTTTATTGGTACATTGTCATAATACATCTTTGTGAGGTACAAGCTGGTAGAGGCATACATGTACACATCTCTCATTTAGCCCTTCCCCAATTCCTGCCCCATTCCCTCCCCCACTTCTCATATTTAGTTTAGAGGTTGACTTTGACATGTTGGTGAATGTACGTCATGGGCATTAGGATGTTTCCCTCCCTGCCACCCCATCACCTTCAGTTAAGTCACCTCCTTTGCTCATCTAAAGTTTCTCCTTCTTCATCTAGAGTCCCTCTCGAGGGCCTCTCTGAATTACTGAGGGCCTTGGTAAGTTGCTGAGGCTAGTCTTGAGCCTGCAGGCCTCCTGTCTCAGGCTCTCAAGTACTAGGATTATAGGTGTGTGCCACCATGCCCAGCTGAACAGTGTTTTAATCTGTTCTTATAGCAGAAGTTTGATATAGGAATAAGCTATCACCATACCTTGCCTGGTTTGTTTTTGTTCCTTCTGTCTCTGATCCCTAATTCCCTGCTTTGTTTCCCAACTCTATTTATCACCAGACTTTGATATCCTGTTCTGTACTTCCTACCCTTTGACCCAAATCATCACCACATTTTAAAAAGCAGACCATGTCCTGACTCCATAGCCTAACTCAAATTAGTTCTGAGCATCTATCTGGGAAGGCTGTGTGCTGTAAACAACCACAAAGTTTCTATGAACTACATCAAATAAAAGTGCACTTTCCATTCATGTCAGAGTTCTACATGAACACTCTTGGACCAGTTATTCTTTGGGGTAATTATCTTCCAAATGTTGACTCAAATAATCTTTTCATCTGATGGCTTCACTTGCTTCTGGGATCATACAGTCCTTTTCTTTCAGCCAGGAGAAGAGACAAATGAAAATGGAGACCAGAATAAGTGGCATGCGGCTGGCTCACCCACAGTCTATCTGCAAACTGTACAAAGGTAACATAGTACCAGTTTAGTTATACGCAAAAGAAGAGTTTGGTTCTAAAGTTGGCTAATGTCTTCCTTGTGGTCCTCTAGTACCTATTTCATCTTTCTCTCACACAGAGAAACACTTTTCTCCTCTTAATGGAAGACAATATAAAGTCACATCTAGGTCCTGCATTCAGTTGGAAGCCCAGGGTTTCTGAGGCCTAAGTCTTTCCTGCCAGGTTCAGATGTAGGTCCCTGTGACCCAGAGTCACATAAAGTAAAAAGACAAATTTCCTATACCCCCACCACAATTCCCAATGTGCAATGGAGAGGTGAGAGGAGAGCTACAATCACCAGATGAGGAAACCTAGGACCTGCAGCAACTGCTGATCTGTAGCAATTCAATTCTGGAATCATGTTGGATAGACATTGTGAAGAGCTTATATTCTGGTAGTACAGGGTAGTCCTTTAGTAGATTCTCACTCAGTTTTCTGGGAGAGCTCTCTATACCTCTGACTCTACCCTCAAAGAGGCTCAACCATTTTCTTTTCTTTTTAAATTATTTTATTAGTGCATTGCGATTATACATCACAGTGAGGTTCAATGTGGTAAAATTATACATGCACACAGCTCTTTATGTATTCCCCTCCACATTCCACCCTCCTTCCCCCTCCTCTCTCCCATAGAAGTTAGTAAGATTGGTAGTAATACCTTCACATATTACCATAATATTATTTGAACTGTTTCCTTCTTCAAGCCTTCCTCTTCTTCTCCCCTAACTCTCTTCAGCTACTCTACTGGTCTCTCTCTCTCTCTCTCTCTCTCTCTCTCTCTCTCTCTCTCTCTCTCTCTCTATTATTTAATACATGCATACCTATGTTGACAGCAGCACAATTCATGATAGCCAGACTATGAACCCAACCTGGGTATCCATCAAGAGATTCCTGGATAAAGAAAATGTGGAGTATACACACAATGGAATTCTACTCAGACATAAAGAAGAATATAATTATGTCATTTGCAGGAAAATGGGTAGAATTGGAGAATATTATGCTACTTGAGATTAGTCAATCTCAGAACATTAAGGATGGCATGTTTCCACTCATATCTGGAAGCTAGAGAGAAAATCCGAAACATAATGCAGAGAGAGATCGATGGCCATTTTCCATATATGAAAATGGCATTAGGATATATGTTCTCCTTATACATAACTTTTAAGTTTTCTGATCTGTTTTCCTGTAGTCATTTTTTTTGTATACAGTCATACGTAATGATCTTTCCTATGTGTATAATTTTCAAGCATGTCTTATTTCTCTGCTTTCTAGCCATGTGGCTGTTTCTCCTTCTGCCCCATACTTTCTCTCCTTTTCTCTCTCTCTTTTTCTCTCTGAACTTAATGGTAAGCACATTGAGGCAGCCTGCAGGAAATACTTATGTGGAAATCAATTAATCTGCCATTTGCCCCAATATGAGTAATAATCAGCCATTATCTCCCAAAACCACTATCTTCTACATTATTGAGATGTAGAAACAATTCAGATTTCCCAACCCTAACCAGTCTCAAATCTCTGAACTCTTTCTCCTCCCTTTCATTGTCATTTACAAACTGACCAATTGTTTTTTTAGCTCAATTATTCCTTCCAAGATTTTTCTAAAGGCAATCAATATGTCAACACATTCCAATACTTTCTTTTTAATCACTTCTACTAGAAACAGAGGCTCAATAGGAAAGGCTGCCTTCCAAATTATTGTAGGCCTGGTTTACCAAATAATTTGCCATTGCATAACAAGAGGTATTTATCAACTTCTCAATTCTCATATCTCATTCCTCATTGCCCACTCAGTCAATGCCACATATTTTAGATTATTGTTATGGTGGCACTCAGTTTTAAGATAGGCATATCTTAAAAAGACTATTGTTATAAACAACTGGAAAATTCCAGTAGCTGTTCACCATAAAGACTTGTTCTTAATTCATGCAACAACCTCAGTATCAATGGTGCTGATCTATTCTGGGGATCTCATCTCAGAGAACTGATTCAGGGCTACAGAATATTTCCAACATGTGCATCTGCCACCACATGGGTATTTAGAATCTTTTGTTTCCAGTTTTGTGATGGGTGTTTTAGGGACAGTCATAGTGTGTATGGGCAAGGTCTGGAATTATAACATGTCACTTCTGCCCCTACCTCGCTGGACACAACTTATCTCAATCACCCCATTTAATTGCAAGGAGAGTTGATAAATATGGTTAAGCCCTAATCTCAGGAAGAAAAGAAAACTGAATGCACCAGCTATGTTTACTGCCTCCTACCTCCAAACTGACACTTCAGTGCTTGCTCTGCGATACTGAACTGGGCTCTAAACATTTTTTTTTTTTTTTTTTTTCTGCACAGTGAGCTCAATGTGAAGCTTTATCACAGATGTTGCTGGAAGAATACTGCAGTTGTAATGAAGTTTCTCTTTCTGGCCTGGTGTAATGAATTTTGTTTTCTCTTGCTTCTGTTGCACAACCCCTTGGTGCTTTTCTGTGGTGACATCCAGCAGCGCTGTGTCCAACTGCATTCCTAGAGTGTATAGGTTCTTAGTGACCTAGCAGTCAAAGCACAGCACTGATGAATGACCCAGCTTCCCTCCTAGTGGGTACCACACACTCCAGGTCTCACCCACCCACCAGTCCCAGCTCACCTGCACACTGGAGTCTTCTGTTTGCACATGACTGTGGACCAGCTCCAACCTGGGCAAGCCAGTAAAGCTTCTCCACCGTCCAGAGTGCTGCAAACACATTTCTCTGCTGTGTTCCGAAACCTAGGTTTAGGGATCCAAAGTGATCCAATCTCCCTCAATTCTAGGGTGCCTTTTATAATTCTCTTTGTATCTTTATAGTTATTATCTATCATAATTTGACAATTCTTTATGGTAAGTTCCCCATGTTCAAATGACTATATGATTTTTGTCTTTTGTTTGGACCCGGGCTATTACTGTGGATTTTGGTGACTAAGTATCAGTTTTTGTCCTAGCCTGAGACACACACAGGAGCTCCAGACTGTTTTGACAAGTTCTCTAGCACAAGGCATATTTCAGGGAGAAGAGAACTGAAACCCAGATCTTCTGATTCAAAGTCACTAAATGGAATTGGAAATCATAAAGGACAAAGCAAGTGAAATTTCAGTAGATATATTCAAGTACAACAATATTATGTCAGTTCCTCAGTATTTAGGATGATAAAATAATTTATGCCACATTAAATATAAAATAAATCATTTTTTTTTCGGTACTGGGGATTGAACTCAGGGGTATTCTACCTCCAAGTTATACCCCCAGTCCTATTTTTTATTCTTTATTTTGAAACAGGGTCTCACTAAGTTGCAGAGTGCCACACTAGGTAGCTGAGGCTGGCCACAAACCCGGGTCCTACACTGTCAGCCTCCCAAATGCTGGTATTATAAACGTGCGCCACTATACCGGCTAAAATAAATCATTATTATGTTTACAACATGGAAAATACCTTGACTCTGCCATATTTGGCAGACCTAAAATTAAATAAATGTTTTTGTCTTATTCATTTTTCTCTGTGTTTTCTAGTGAGATATCATTCAGATACCATAAAATTGAATATTTTGAAGTGCACAATTCATTTGTTCTTAGTATACCCACAAAGTGTATTAATACAACCATTATCTAATTTCAGAACATTTTTATTACCCTGAAAAGATACCCCATACACATTTGCAATCATTCTCCATTCCTCCCTCCTAACAATGCCTCATAGCTACTCTACTTTCTATGTGTGTGGATTTACCTACTCTGAATATTTCATATGAATAAATAGAATTGTGCCATATATGATCTTTTGTACCTGGCTTCTTTCACTTAAACTAACACCTTCAAGGCTCAATAGTAATGTAGTATATTGCATATGATTTTTAATTATTGATTTTTAGTAATCATTGAATACATACAAACACATAAAACCTATGTTAATACTAGGATAGGCATCTTGGGTTTATTTGTAAAGGAAAGGTAATAATTATGAGGGGTAAAGTAAAAATCCTATGTTTTCATGAAGTTTTAAGTGCAAGCAAGAAAAAAAAAGGAAAGAAAGAAAGTGAAACATACCTACAATCCTACCTTTTAAATTTTTAAATTCTCTCTCATAGTATACTGCTACTCATAATCAACACTTACATAACACTTCAGAATTTCAACACATT
This sequence comes from Graphiurus murinus, assembly GCA_004027655.1. Lineage (NCBI taxonomy): Eukaryota > Metazoa > Chordata > Mammalia > Rodentia > Gliridae > Graphiurus > Graphiurus murinus. Next base: position 16,101 of record PVLC010034326.1, read on the forward strand.
TTATGTTGAATGCCAAAGGTAACACCTACTGCAGGAATTATATGCTGTGCCTTAATTCTAGGAGACTGTAGGAATAGTATAAATAGCACTACTATATTTTTTTTAGTTGTTAGCATCACACATCCTAAATATATGTTCATAAAACCTCTAGTGTTTCTGTGAAAATGCTTCTGTGAATAGCGATTGGCAAAAACTGACATGAGAGCTTGGTTTTTGTTTTTATTTTTCTTGATTTTTTTTTCCAGAGGAATTTTTGGAGTTGGGTTAATATGAGCATTCTCTGAAAGAGCAGCATGATCTAATTTTACTTAGAGATCTCTGTAACCTAAGGAGGGAGATGCGAAGTGATACACATTGCCGTGCTTACAATCATATCTACATTCAACTTTTTCCAACCTTATCATCTAAAGTATCAGGACCTACTATTCACCAGAAGTAATAAAATTCTAGTTTGTGATCAGTAAGAATTTTTGTAACACTTCTCTGGGATATGAGGTTGGACTATTATTACAGCTGGGACCAGAGATGATGGGTAGTTAAGTGACTCATCCAAAGAGACACAAGAAAGCAGATGTAAGCTTTGGAAATAAACCTTGACTTCCCTTTAAGTCTTTTCTTGTGATTCCATGTGGCCTTTCTGAGCCACTGCAGGTCTCTTCATTAACCTTGCAGTTTATCTTCATGTTTTATAAGACCTTTTCCAGATATATAAATATAATCTTTTTAAATATAACTTCTCAGGCAATCTAAATTAAAGAAATCCACTCCTAATAAAGACCAGAGAAAATCTACTCTATCCACAAGATACAAGAAACCTAGTGACTTAGACTAATGATTTCCACCTGCCCCTAGTAACTGATA
>PVLC010034327.1:0-16829 GCA_004027655.1 Graphiurus murinus
ATTAGGGAAAGTTCCATCAAGCCATGGTTTCTAAGGGTGCAATGAACCCAGGCTAAATCTTGACTGTTTTCTTCTGCTGATTCTCTTGAAGGTGCTGTCACAGTCTTGGTGGCCACCTGATCTCCTTTGTGCCTTTTCCTTTTTGATTCAGGGGCTGGAGACATGTGGCGAGCCTACAGTGACATGAGAGAAGCCAATTACATCAATTCAGACAAATACTTCCATGCTCGGGGGAATTATGAAGCTGCCCAAAGGGGTCCTGGGGGTGCCTGGGCTGCAGAAAAGCTCAGGTAACATGGATTCCTGGGGTGCCAGGCCTGGGACAGCAGAGCTTGGCTGGGGATCACAGGGAATGCGCCCTGCAGCAGGTCTCTGTCAGGCTGGGCCCTGGTCCTCCTGCCCATCCTGCCCCCTCTCCCTCCAACCCAGTGCAGGGCCTGGGCTTCAGCAGAGTCAGGGGATGCTGATGAGGAGTGGGCCTGCTCCCACAGAGAGAAAGGGAGGGCCACGCAGCCATCCCAACCCCCCCTCTCCGGTGCTGTCCATCAGTCTCAGATGACCAGCCTGGGCTACGCAGGACGGTGCCAGGCAGGGTGTAGAGCCTTCAGCCCCTCCTTGTCCTCCCTGGTCTCCTCTGGAGCCATTTCCTGGACAGGGGAGAATTGGGAGTGTGGGCTGGGGCTCATCACCTGGTGATTAATCTCTTTCCTGACCACCATGACTAGTGATGCCAGAGAGAATTTGCAGCAATTCTTTGGCCACGGAGCTGAAGACTCGATAGCTGACCAGGAAGCCAACAGATGGGGCCGCAGTGGTGGAGACCCCAATCGCTACAGACCTCCCGGCCTGCCTGAGAAGTACTAAGCTTCCTCCTCACTCTGACTCAGGACACTGCCTGTGAGCCCCGAGCACAGAGACCTGGAGTTGTTGCCAGTGTCCACAGAAAGTGATAGAAGACGCACAAAATGACTTTAATAAATGTAAAAGAGATTAAATTTGTGTCCACTGTGTGTTCTTTTGTTTCCACTTGTGGGGCCTGTTTGATACAAAAAGTTTGAACAAGAAACAGTACTGTGGAGATCCAGCCTGGACCCGAGTGTGTAGGAGTGTGACATCAGTGACCACACAGGACAGGCACCAATCCTGACCCTTCTACAGCCAGACCCTTCCCCTTCCTCCTCCAGCCCCTGGGGTTCCATGGATGCTATTTCCAGGTCTTTCCGTGTCTAGGCATCCTCACTCCCTGTTAGGTGTTTCCTGTCATTTTTCTTCCCCCGGGGTCTTTGTCCTCCGTGGTCTAAACCTCTAGAGACAGGAGGCACAGCCATAAGAGGACTGGCCCTGGAATCCTGCCCCTGCACCTGCAGCCTTGATCTTCAACTCAGCTCTCTGTTGTCACCTACAGAGTCACAGAGTGATTCTCTAATGTAGAGGATGGAGTTAATTTTGTTTGAATGATTGGAGCCATAAATGATTTCATAGAAAATCATTATTATTAGAGAAACAAGACCACAGAGGGGACTGGGGAGGAGAAAGATATCTCTCCTCCTGTCCTTCCACCAGTGTCTTACTTTTATTGAGAGTTTTAACCCAAACATTGTAATCACAGAAGACAGCAAAGTAGTTATGGGGTGAGTCAGGGAAAAACATCAAGGTAGTTATGGAATGAAAAGGTAATCTGCAAGTTTTCAGAATCTTTGTCTTTCGGTCTCATTTGGTCCTTTGAGATTTATCTGAATGCAGAAATCTCCACTAGCATGGCCAGTTTGTGCCCCTCCCAAGCTGGACCAAGGTGACCTAAAGCTGGTGAGTAAGAAGGCTTCCAACACATCATTCTCTCTAAGACAAGCCTGAGCAGCGGTGACTCCCTCTCCCTTTCACTGTCTTATTCCAAGGCTAAGTGATGATGCAATGCCATAGCACTTGGGAGTATTTCCTGACACTTTCTGTGCCTTGCCTACATCAATACTGGACGTGGTGTTCCTGAAGAGCAGCATGATAGGGAAGCTCCTGTGTATCAGTCAGTGTTGAGTCAGCAGGCAGAAACCAGGCAGTAATTTTAAAGCAAAGAATTGTTGACTAGTAGCAGGATTTACTACAGAGGGTAATCAACACAGGAAGATATAAACATGAGGATAGTCGTTTTCATGCTGACATTTGGGTCTCCTTTCCAATACGTAGCCCAGTAGGTGGCAGAGAAAACTGCTGGGGCCGCAGTAACAACTGATGAGTGTGACATCTGCAAAGGTGGGAATGACCTTGACAGGAGGGCCACACAGGTATACATGGATCACTGAGAACGCAGCTGGGCTTCCTGCAAATCTGCCGGCAAGCTGCCCACATGGGAGCAGCAGGAAGCATGCTGCTGAACTCTCTGGAAGCCAGCTGTGGGAGGGTGCCTTTCTGTAGGGAATCACATGCCCTTGAGTCATATACTAAAGCCCTATATACCCAATGTGGCTGCATTTGGACTCACAAAGTTCATTGAGATCTAAGGATTGAGACCTGAACTGTTAGCCCTTGTTAGCCAGCTGTGGGAGGGTGCGTTTCTGTAGGGAATCATACTGAAGCCCTATTTCCCAGTGTGACTGCATTTGGCCTCAGAAAGTAATTATAGTTAAATGAGATCAAAGGATTGAGACCTGAACTGTTAGCCCTTGTTAGTGGAGACACTGAAAGAGTTTTCTGTCTCCCCCTTTTCATGAGGATACAATGAGAGGAGAGATATCTTCAAATCTGGAAGGGAAAGTTCATCAGTCAGCCAAGTAGTGTATATGTTGTACTTGGGGTTTCCAGCCTCCAGAAGTGTAAGATACTAATATTTGTGTTAAAACCATTTAATCTGTGGAATTTTTTATGGCAGTTCAAGCTAAGACAAGTGAGGTACAAATGAAACCCTGAAAATCCAGGTGAGGTGCCATAGAAATAGTTAGGAAACTGCCAGGTCCCACTAAATCTCTTTCTCTGTGCCACAGGATGTCCTGCAGAGGAGTAAAGCTCCACAGAAGGAAGCCAGGCATAGGACCAGGAAGGGAGGTCTCTATTTCTGGGGTCCCTCCAGCTCCCTCTACCTCTCAAGATTATCATCATGCACAGCTGGGTCAGGAGAACTGTTTAGCGGCTCCAGCTCCAGCTCCACAACAGGGCAAGAAGGGTGAATGTAGAGCTCAGAGTGGACTAATTGATAACTGTCATACATTTCTACTGTGAATGTGGAATTCAGGAGGAGATTCACGATAAAGATATATTTACAGGGAATTAGTTTTCAAGTAGGAGGGAAACTTGTTGTTATAGTCAGTCACAAGAGAACTTTCTTATACAGTTCTCATCTGAAGGCAGTTGTAGACGTTGAGTTAGAGGATTTTTTGTGATGTCTAAGGCTGCTTGTATTCCAAATAAGGCAAGGTCAAGATAAATAGGATGATGAGGACATAGATATAAGCCTTGCTGGCGAGAGAAAGCTCAAGGTTCTGTTTAGCTTTGGGCTCGGTGTGGTAAAATCTGAAGATATAAAACATTTTTGAAAGACTGATATTAGGTCTTGTATAATTAGATATTTGTTGCCAATACTGAAGTTGTAGATATTGGACGAGAGTGATAATAGATAAGAAGAATAATAGCTTTTAGAATCAAATGAAGCAAGCTTTTCAAATTTTTGTATATATGTAAAACATCATCAGCATGTTGATTACTAGAAATTATATATTACTAGAAATAATATGTGGGAATTAAAACTTGGATGCAGAAGTTTATTATCTACCTGTCTCTAAAGTGTCTAATCATTTTACCTCTTAGATTCTGTAGTTGAAAAAATATATCAGCATTTAATCTAAAGAAGAAAGTGCTTGGTTTACTCAGGAATCTATGATTTATAGTGTCACATCTAATCTTTATGCTTCAGCCTTTACTAATGGCATTGTTATCCTCAATAAGAAATAACACATCTGCAACTCCTCTCTGTTAGAAAACGTAAGAAACTGACTTGCTGTCTGGGGTCATTTATTTTATGTGTATATTCTTTTTTCTTTTTTAGTACTGTGATTAAACCTCGGGCCTCATGGATGCTAGGGCAGCATTCTGTCACTGAAGGACATCCCCAGCCTTTATGTGTACACTTGAGTGGGCCACAGGGGGGCCACATTAAACACATTGGGTGTGTTCATTATATGTATCCACATGAAACTAGCATTTTGTATGGGTAGACTCAGGAAAGTAGGTTACCCTCCCTAATAGCTGGGTATCACCTAATCTGTTGAGAGTCACCTGAACAGAACCAAAGATGGAGGAAGGAGGAATTTGCCCCCCCCTTTCCCCTAAGTACTTGAAGTGAGTCAGATATTTCATCTTCTACACCCAGACTGCGATTTACATGATTGGTTCCCCCTGATTCTCAGGCCTTCTGATTCAGTGTGCGTTACGCCATCAGCTTTCCCAGGTGTCTAGCTTACTGATGGCAGATTCATGAGGCTTTCTTGTCTCCATAATCAAGTGAGTCAGTTCATCATCATTCCTCATAATTGAGAGAAAGAGAGAGTGAGAATGAGAGAATAAACCCTAGAGGTCTACTCTGGAGAGTCCTAACCCCATCTTTTCAGACATATCTCTTATTCCTTTAATTCACGTGGCTCATGGTACAGCCAAATGGAGCTACTTGTGATTTGTAAACTTGTCATTGAATTAAAAATATTTAAAACATTTAGAAATTTCTTCCCTGTGTTCAATCAGCAAATGTTTAACGAGAGCCTACGGTGACCTCAGTAGTGTTTCAGGTGATAGAGATTCAGTGTAAACAACCACCACTAACAAGACCACGGCGTTTTGGAGCTTGTGCTCAAAGTCCACATTGGAGCCTCCATCTGTTAAAAATCCAGAGAGAAGCTGGATCCAGTAAAACAGATTGAGAAGGAACAGCTGCTGTGGAAGGAGGAAAACCAGGAGAGAGTATGGTGTTCCCGGATTCCAGGTGGTGGGGTTGTTGGTCTTGAAAGGTTGAGAAATTGACCTTTGCCTTAGCAATTTCGTGAGTCCTTGCTGATCTTGTTAATGTGGTTCTGGAGAAAAAGTAGCCTGAGGACCAAGTGGACCAGATGTAGAGAGAATTGCAGGGGATGTGATGGGATCTGGACACCTCAGACATCAACTGAAACACTGAAATAGACAAGGGGATGGTTGACACAGGTGGCCAGTCAACAAGGTTTGTATATGATAAAGTATACGGTTTTGCATGTCAAAGTAGGAAGTGAAAGATGATGTAGTCAGTGAGTGGGATTGGGCCAACTAGTTGAACTATTTAAATAATATAAAGTTGGAAACATATTGAATATATTATGGTGGGACAAATTCCACAGGTATTCAATATTTATAAATAAATAATGAAAATATTGTTAGTAGTAATAATATCATCTATAACAATCATGGAAAGTTTTTTTATAACTCAAAGTGGGAAAAGTTTTTCAAACTATACCACAAAATTCAGAAGGCACTAAGGAAAATATTAATAAAAATCAAGATTTTTTGGGGGGGGCATCACACATGTCACTACAAACAAAAGATAAATAATAAAAATAATAAGCTGAAAAAATATTTGTAACTGATATCATAGAAAATGTACTAATTTTCATATGTAAGACATTGCAAAATGATTTTAAAAACCCCCACAAACCAATAATAAAACAAGTTTTGATATGAAGACATAGATTTACAATTCCTAGAAAACACAAATGGCTTTTTTTTTTTGGTACTGGGTATTGAACCCAGGGGCATTCTACTTCTGAGCTCCACCCCCAGCCCTATATTTTATACTTTATTTTGAAACAGAGTCTCACTAAGTTGCAGAGTGCCTCACTAAGTAGCTGAAGCTAGCCAAGAACCTGGATCCTCCGGTCTCAGCCTCCCAAGTACTGGGATTACAAGCGTGTGCCACCACGAGTGACTAACAGATGGCTTTTAAACATATGGAAAGATGTGAAATCGAACTCAAAAATAAGAGAAATGCAAATTAAAATTACACTGAGTTACATTTTGTCAAAAGACCACATTTCAAAGGCCAAAGAGAGCATGCTGTGTGAGAGACAGTGTGAGACTGGGAGGGCTCACTCATTTCTGGCCAGAGCCTACTGCCTAGGTTGAAGGTAGAAGTCTACTGCCTAGGTCGATAGGTAGTTTGAAACATACATAAAAATTTATTTATTTTTTTGGTACTGGGAAGTGAACCCAGGGGCATTCTACCTCTGAGCTTTACCCCCAGCCCTATTTTATTTTTATTTTGAAACAGGGTCTCACTAGGTTGATTAGGCTCGAACCCGTGATCCTCCTGTCTCAGCCTCCCAAGTACTGGGATTACAGGCATGCACCACCACTCCCGGCCCATAAAAATTTATAAAGTCATACCTTTTCACCATGTCATTTCTTTTCTTTTTTTTTTTTTTTGTTTTTTTTTTAAGTACTGGGGATTGAATTCAGGAACATTCTACCTCTGAGCTACACCCCCAGCACTATTTTTCATTCTTTATTTTGAAACAGGGTCTCAATAAGTTGTGGAGGGCCTCACTAAGTAGCTGAGGCTGGCCGCAAACCCGGATTCTCCAGTCTCAGCCTCCCAAGTACTGGGATTACAAGTGTGCGCCACCACGCCCGGATCACCATGTCATTTCTTATGAGGGAATTTATTCTAGAGATATATTGGTATATGTGTCAGAGACATATAAATAATAAATGCAGCATAAACTTGTTTTGTTTGCCATAACAAAATATTGGTAGTGATAAAAATGCCCATTGATATTGAATTCTATAAGTTACAGTCCATCCTTACAATGTAATAGTATGTAGCTGTTAAAAAAAAAAAAAAGAAAGCAATACACTTGATATGGAAGGACCTCCAAGATATATTAAGTTAAAAAAGTAAAGAATAATATATAATTTTACAGAAAGGGAGATTCTGCCTATCTATCTGTCTGCCTGTCTATCTATCCTCTATCTATATCAAGTGTACTACCTAGAAGACCTCATCCTTGCTTTTCTTGCTTTATTTCCTTTCTTCCTCTGTTCTCCTAGAGTCATTACCCCATCCTGTGGCTGGTAGAGCCAAGCTTGTCCCTTGTCCTTAGAAGCCCCAAGTGATAAGCAAACACGTCTTTTGCAAATAATATTGATCCCTTCCCAGGGCATAATATCCACGTGCAATTTTGGGGAGTGATGAGAATGGAGATACAAGGGACAGAAAGACTCCTGTCCTCCCACACTTGATTTTACTAACACAACTCTTTTCTGTGGTGATAGGAAACTAAAAAGAGGGGGAAATGGCAATTAGGAAACATTGTCAGAAAACAATACCTTGGATAACCCAATTTGGAAAACTACTTTGGATAAGGAAACACTGTTACCCAATATGCTGATTTTTTAATTTACCAGGAAGAATTGAGCAAAAGGGATTTTTGCCAAGGCAGCATGTTGGATTTAAGACCTCTCTTCCCATTAATACCGAAGCCAGGAGAGAGACTAGCTGCTGCTTCATAGCAGGAAGGAGCTAGCAGCCCTGCTTCCCCAGGGATCTCAGAGGGAGAAAGGGCCACAGGAGACACTCTCTTCCAGGGAGGAATTTCTCTTGTTTTCCTTTGAGGTCCATTTCTCATATAGTTGGTAAATTCTAATTGGGAAGAAATTGTGTTTTCTGCTTCTTCATGGGGTCAGTGTTGAGCAGAGTAGGAACGCAGGAAATACTCATTGGTCAACTTTAGTCTGCTTTATTGGGTGCAAATGGGCCACAAACCAGTAAGACTTGCACCCCTTCCTCACTTTTTCCCCTAGCAATCTGGATCTGGCTGAGAATTAAGAATGTGTATTTCTTCCAAAAATCCGTTCAATTTTTCATACAGCAATGATTCTAAGATGAACAAGCGGAAATGCAGAACTACGCTCTTTGAAATGCAAAACCTCAAAACATACAGGTCTGTATTAACTGCTCTTTCTTTCACTTTAGCATAATGAGGCTTTGTGTGGCGATTGTTTTCTGCTCCTTGGTCATGGGAGTCAGTGGTGGAAGCTGGTATTCATTCTTCAAGGAGGCTTTCCAAGGTAAGAGCCCTGGAGGATGGTGGGCACAACCAACCGCCCACAGGATTTATTCTGAGCAGAGGCCACCTAGATGTGGATACTCCTTAGAGAGGCCACAAACGAGTCAGAGCAGGAGTGTGGTTTTCTGTATTTGTTTCTGCTTCCACACTGGTCTCATGGGGCACTCTCCTGTGGAGTCTGCAAACTGGGATCAAAAGTAATTTCAACCCAGCCTTTACTGCTGGAGTTTTCTGCAGAAGGATCAGGACTTCCATGGGGTAAGCTCTTGCTGTGTTTTTGCAATTTCACAGATTGCAAATTTCCCAGTCTTAGCATATAATTGCGAACTCACTATGCCCCCACCAAGCCAGAAGCAGATGAGATGAATAAATATACCTAGCCAAGGGAAGGAGTGTGCTTGGGAGAGAATAGAACAGCAACACTTGTGCAAAGAGATCCCATCCTGTCCCAGGCAAATTGACCAATGGCTGGATGCAGAGTTCATGGAAATTAAGCCCCAACTCCTAACCATGCAATAAAAAGAGCAAACTCTTACTATTTAGTCACCTGGAAGCAGCCACCCCATCAAGGAAGACATCTATCTTTCTTGATAGGAAATGAAGCTGACTGGTAAGTTGGTTGTTAGAATAGAAATATTATGTTGGACTTTGTAATACTTTGAACTTCCTGTGCTGTTATTAATTTTGAAATTGAATTTTTATAGATTTGCAAGGGAAAGTTTATAAATTTTAAATTTTTCTAAATTCTAAACTTTACATGGTCTTGTTATTATTGTCGTTTCAATGCTAGGGATGGAACCCAGGGCCTCACACATATAAGCAAGTGTTCTACCACTGAGATACATCCCCATTCCTCATGTGATATATATATATATATAAGGTTATATATATATATAATTTTTTTTCGGTACTGGGGATTGAACCCAGGGGAATTCTACCTCTGAGCTACACACCCAGCCCTATTTTTTATTCTTTATTTTGAAACAGGATCTCACTAAGTTGCAGAGGGCCTCACTAAGTAGCTGAGGGTGGTCTCAAACCTGTGATCCTCCTGTCTCAGCCTCCCAAGTACTGGGATTACAAGCTTGCGCCACCACTCCTGGCTCTCGTGTGATATTTTAAAATGATAGTCTCTAGTTAACAGCTTTAAGAATAATTTTGGCTGAGTGTGGTGGCACATGCCTGTAATCCCAGTATGTGGGAGACTGAGACAGGAAGATCACATTTGAGGCCAGCCTCAGCGACATAGTGAGACTCTCAACAACCTAATGAGACCTTGTTTCAAAATAAAAAATAAAAAGGACTGGAGGTGTAGCTCGAAGGTAGACTGCTGTGGGTTCAATCTCTAGTACCAAAATAATAATAATAACAATAACAATATCATTATTATCATTATTATTTTGGTGATAACGGCTAAATCTTTCTGCATATAATAAAGATTATTTCCTTTCTTAGGTTAATGTATTTCAGAATTTGTTGTGGGATCCACCAGCACTTAAATTTTCTGGGTGTGTTTGTCTTAAAAGTACATTCCTGAACCTCTTCTCATAGCTACTGAGTCAGAATCTTGGAGGTGAAGTGGGCCTAAGAATCACATTTCAAACTAATTCCTCAGGATATTTTAAGAATAATAACAATGAGCTGGGCGTGGTGGCACACACTTGTAATCCCAGCATTTGGGAGGCTGAGACCGGAGGATCTGGGTTCACGGCCAGCCTCAGCTACCTAGTGAGGCACTCCGCAACTTAGTGAGACCCTGTTTCAAAATAAAGAATAAAAAATAGGGTTGGGGGTGTAGCTCGGAGGTAGAATACCCCTGAGTCCAATCCCCAGTACCGCAAAATAATAATAATAATAATAATAATAATAATAATAATAATAATAACAACAACAATGAGAAAGACTGTCTTAGGTTTTGCATCACCCAGTGATAGAATCTGTCAGATGCTTGAAGAAGATTCTTCATTGAGCAATCTGAACAGCACTGAGTGAATGCTAAGCAGGAATTTGAGAGAGAACAGTCGGTGTGCCAGAGATGAATCAGCTGACAATAACAGACACAAAATAATGCATACATGGAAACAGTGAGAAACAGATAGTATGAACAGAATAATAAAAACTTCCCATCTTAGAATTTCTATTGTACAAGTGAGTTGATTTAAAGATGTTGGCTTACTTGAGATGTAAGCCCCAGCAGGAATAAAAAAGTATTTATTGACTGAACAGTTCAGGCACAGATAGACACTTCCTGAAGTTCTTCCTGTTTTGAACAGCTACTTTTCCCACTATTCTTCTTTTGGAAAACTTTAAAAATAAGATATAACTTACATGGAGTCAACTGTGTATATATAAATACCCATGTTGCCACCATCAGACCAACAGGTGGGACATGCTGAGCACCCCATGCCCTCTCCCAGTTAATAACCCTTGCCAGAGGTAACCCCTCTTCTTACTTCTATCATTTCATTTAGTTTTGAATAAAAGAATGTGTCTTTTGCATCTGGCTTTCAAAAGATTATGACTATCAAACTCATCCATGTTGTCTTGTATATTAACAGTTTATTCTTTTTCATTGCCAGACACTATCCTGTGAAATAGATGTACCACAATTTATTTATGCTCTCTCTCTCTTTCTCCTGGATATTGAACTCAGGGCCACTCTACTAGTTAGTCAAATCCCTAGCCCTTTTTATTTTGAGATAGTGTCTTGCTAAGTTGCTATGGCTGGCCTCAAACTTACAATCCTCACACCAAGAATTGTGTGCATGTATGTTTCTGTCACATTGAACTTCATTATGATGTATAATGGCAATGCACTAATAAAAACATGTATATCTAAAAAACGAATCCTCCTGTCTCAGCCCTCTGAGTAGCTGAGATTGCAGACATGTGGACACCACACCCAGCTTTGATTTATCCATTCTACACTGTCAAATAATTTGGCTTTTTGATTTGGGGCTGTTATGTATAACTCTGCAGTAAAAATTGGAATACAGCTGGGCATGGTGGTGCACGCTTGTAATCCCAGCATTCGGGAGGCTGAGACAGGATGATTCGGGTTCGAGGCCAGCCTCAGCTTTCTCCTTATAGGCGATGATAGATGTGCAAACTCCTTCTCTTCTTGCTGCATCCCTCGTATAGTCCCTGGATCTTACATCTGTTGGTGTCATTCTCCAGTGTTTCATCCATTACATGGCAGTCCCACCTCTTCTTTGTACACAGCACACTCAGACCCACATAAGACACAGCCCAGGGTACCATAGCAGCCAACTGATCCAATCAGATCCAATCTAATTCACTGAGAAGTACTTCCTTACAGTTACATATGCTCATCTCAGTGCAGGAGTTGAAAGGATTACTTTGTCAAGGGTCAAAATCTGGAAAACAAAATACACTGAGTGATGTGTGCATGTATGTTCATGTCACTTTGAATTTAGCTATGATATATAATTAACATTGCACCAATTAAAGTATTAAAAAAAATTTGAAAAGAGGTAGAAAATTTTCTTTCTTCTACTTCTCCAATACATCACTAGGCTCATCTTTGTGATTTGTCTGTCCTTTACAGGGACTGGGGACTTGTGGAAAGCCTATTGGGACATGCAAGAAGCCAGTTACCAAAATTCAGAAAGATACTTCTATGCTCGGGGAAACTATGACGCTGCACAAAGGGGGCCTGGGGGTATCTGGGCTGCTAAAGTGATCAGGTAATGTGGATTCCTGGAGATGCCACTGAGTGGTCTCCCTCCCACTCCTGCCTGTGGCCCCTCCTCGTCCTGCCCATGTGCCCCAGGTCTGGGTTGCATGCAGAACCAGAGCAGGGCTGGTAAGGACATGTCTCTTCTCACCCCTATAGAAAAAGTGAGAATGGAGGCGTGGGTCTCAAAAGTGCCCTATGACAGGGTGCAGAAATAATTGACTGACATAGGCTGACTTGTTCAAGAGGGTTGATATTTTAGTTTCACTCGCCTTGAAGATTGACTTCTTTAGCCTTCTCTCAGTCATTCCTTGGACCACAGGGGAGGAGAGAGTTAGGAGGCAGGTCTGTCTCAGGTGTCAGATTCATCTCCTGTCTCCCTTCCTTGGATTTCAGCAATGCCAAGAAGTATTTTCAGATGCTTCTAAACCAGTATTATTTTGGAAGCACCAATCATGGATTGGAGGACATTAAGTCCAACCAGAAAGCTGAGGAATGGGGTCGAAGTGGCAAAGATCCCAATCACTTCAGACCTCCCAACCTGCCTGAGAAGTTCTGAGCTCACTGCCCCTACTGCTGTTGGAGGACTAGGCTGGGAGACACACACCTTTCCCCCGGACAGTGTCACTGGACTTTGTGCCCCCAGGAACTTGGATGGAGCACCCAGAGGTGCCCAATAAATGTTTGTTAAATTGAGTTTGTTGGTGGAAACTGGGAACATCGAGGCCAACTTTCTGGGAAGAATGGCCATCTGGTGTCATATGGAGGAAAAACAACCCCATGGGGATGAGCCTGTGACTGTGGAGTTGCAGGGACTCCCCTGACTGGTGTTTACCTATGCAGGTCCCTGATATGACCTCACCAAAGCCCCTCTAGTCCTCAGTGGCACCAGCTTCTCCTCCTAAGTGACCCTGAGCTAGCAAAGCATGACCATCATACTGGGTTCCTTAATGGAATCACAGCCCTAGCTCTAGCCCTGGGCAGCCTCCCGTCAGTCACCTTTTTACACAGATTAGACATCTCTCCCTCCCCCAAGCTTCTTCTCTTGGTCATAACCCGGCCTCTTTGGTTATTTTATTGCTGTCCCCAGGCCTCTCTGTGTACAGATTCTATAGATTCTACACTGCCCAATCACTTTCTGGCTCCAGGCCTCTCCCTATCCCCTGCCTGTGACTTCTTTACATACTGAGAAAGTACTTTGCTTTGGGAAGCTTAATCCCAGGAATCCTTTCCTAGAAGTTGCCAGCTTGGACTCAGGCTTATTTCTTAACGGTATCATTGCCAACCCAACTCAATTTTTAACTAGTCTGTTCCTTTTACCTAATGAATGCCTCTCACATTAGTTTTTCTTATCTTTATTTTCCTCTGTGTCTTTTGGTTTCGATAAAATCCTACTTCCAGATCTAGAGGGGAAGTGAGATATGCAGATGGACACAACACAACTACATATGAATGGCTATATAAAGCTCATATATCTTTGATAAAGCAGGAAATCCCAATTAATTTACTAACAGAATGAAAGTTTTTTTTTTTTTTTTTGTCAAAGTAAATCAATGTAGTTTCAAGGATCAGGGAGGCATTAATGAAAGGGAGATTCTAAAGATAAAGAGGAACTGAAGTGGAAGCCAGAGGAGGTGGGATCAACCCTACTGGTGGTGGGTTAACACCCAAAGGAGTAGAGACATCTCTTGCTCTGAGAAAAGAGGGAAGGGAAAGAGCATGGGATTAGAGGAGGCACAACATTTAGGATGGACAACTATAGACCTGAGGGAGCCCAGCTGTCCTTGCTATTGCTACATCTTACTGCTTCCAGGGCTCAGCACATTTCATTGTATTTGCCCACATACTTACCTGTCTGTAGGGCAATTATGTAAAAATTCAAAGGATGAAAATCACGTTTGTCTTATTGTACATCATCTTTATATCCACAGTACCTACATAGCTCCTGGCATAGAGTTGATGTTTAGTAAACCTCTGCTGAAACAAGTGAATGAAGTAGAAGCATTCTTCAGAAGTCAATAGAGCTGGGTGGGTGGAGGGTTTAAGAGTTGTAGAAATTACGGATGTTTTAGACAAGTTTTGGTTTGCATAATGTGATAATGAGTCACTTCAAAATGATTATGTAAATCTATACCCAAATCTACACTAGAATACCAGCCAAAATGACATATTGTTACTTTATCATGGAAAATATTTTATTTTTCTCTGGCAATGCTTTGCACACTGTCTTGTAGAAATGATAATTATGAACCCCAAGTATAAATAAGCCATTACTCATAATGGTATCTGATGAGAAGCCTTGGAAAAAGGAATAAATATTTTGAATTTCCAATGTACTGTGCTGACTATCATAGGGCAAGTTAGCAGAGAACACTGTGAGACACTGCATTTCTTTGAGGCTAAGACATCAAAGACTGAAGGATACATGATTATTTATATACTCACTAAGAAAAACATGCTGCCATGTTTAAACTAAGAAATTTTGCTTTTGTATCACTCAGAACCTTTATTTCATACTTAATGAAAATGTTGTTTGAGACTTACTTAGACATAGATTTCTATATTACATCTCTTCATGTATATACAAAAAGGAAAGCATAAAAAAATAAATTTAGCTGGGCATAGTGGCCCATGCTTGTAATCCCAGTACATGGGAGGCTGACACAGAAGGATCGCAGGTTCACCACCAGCCTTGGCAACTTAGCAATGCCCTCGGCAACTAAGTAAGACTCTGATTTAAAATAAAAAATAAAGTAGGGCTGGCAGTGTATCTCAGTGGTAGAATGCCTCTGGGTTCAATCCCCAGCACTACGCTACACACACACACACACACACACACACACACACACACACACACACACACACTCTAATTTCAGAAATTTATAATAAAAATTGTATCTTAGTATGAAGTATGATTTTTAAATTTAAACCTATACAGGTTCTCTCTCACTAAATTTACTAAGAAGGAATAATAAACTTAGTTATTAATCACAAAGTTTTAAAAGAATTCCTTAGGAATGTGACCTCTAGCCTTGAAGCATGTGATGCACATCCATTTTCTATGGATACTTAATCCATAGAAAATATTTCTTGTAAGACATGGAATTTCTTCACTTACTATAATTAGCCTTGGATAAGTGATTCATGGCTGTATAAAGCTTATACATTTTTGATGAGGCAGGAAATTTCAGATTTTATGGAGCTACATAAGGCTTATTCTGTTTTCTCTTGCTGCAACTTATAGACTGGGTAATTTATAAAGAATAGAGGTTTGTTTGGCTCCTGGTTCTGTAGGTTGGGAAGTCCAAGAGCAGGTGCCAGCATCGGGTAAGAGTCTTCTGGTTGCATCACAATGTGGCCAAGGATACCACATGGGGAGACAGAGCAAGTGTGCCAGCTCAGGTCTCTCGGTCGGTCTCTCGGTCTCTCGGTCTCTCGGTCTCTCGGTCTCTCGGTCTCTCAGTCTCTCGGTCTCTCTCTCTCTCTCTCTCTCTCTCTCTCTCTCTCTCTCTCTCTCTCTCTCTCTCCTTTTAAAGCCACTAATGCCATCATGGGGGTTCCTTCCTCATAACCTCTTCTGGTTCTAATTATCTGCCGAAGGCCCCATCTCCAAATTCCATTAACATATAAATTTGGGGATTGCATTTCTAACACATGAACTTTTAGGGGACACATTCAAACCATAGCAGCTGCTGTTGTTGGCTAGATTGCTATTGGGACACTTGGAGTGTGAGGGTTCAGAGAACTCTGTTGCTGTCCTTCCTGCTCCAGCACCTTGGAGGAGGGTGGCAACAGTCAGATTCTGAGGTGTCTTTCTACCAGGCCTCCCAGACTCAGGGCTGGGGAAAGGGAGAGCTATAGGGAGGGAATGGTCATCCCTGGCCTTGCCCTGGTTTGATGTGCTCCCAACTGTTGCTGATAGTCCCTTCTCATGTAGGGGTCTCCCAGAGATGGTGGGCATGGTTGCTTCTGAAGTGAAGTTCACCTCCACATCAGTCCTCTCAGAAACAGAGGGCCTCTAGAGAGGAACAGCTGGATCTGTATCTGGTTCATGTCCCACATGCCCCCTCTGAGCAAAGTGTAGCCTCCCCCTGGCCTAGCAACTGCCTTTACTCTACCTTCAGTGGCCCTCCCAACAGACCCATCTGAATGGCCGAAGGCATCTTTTCTTTCTGTTCAGGCAGCAGAAATGGGTAAGAGGACACCTCCATATTCTTTCTGGCAAACTCCAGAACCACCCTTTAAACTCTGCTGGCCTGGGCTACTCCATCCTCCCCAAGTCCCTAAATGAAATGCAAGTAGGAGGATGTTCACATATGATCCCCACAATCTGCTTGGACAGAGGCACCAGAATGAGCTGGCAGCATTTACATCTCATCATGCACCCAGCTGAGGACTAAGAAGGCATTTTTCTTTTCTCCATAGCACCCTAAATCTGAATGAAGCGATCCCCTACAAACACTATGAGGTCTCCACAACTACTATGCTCTCCATCAATAGAGAACCCTGTTTTCTCTCCCATCCTGCTCCTCAGTCTCCTTATGTGGACCAGTGAGTGTGATGGGAATGAGGAGAGGGTTGATTTCTGAAGGCCTGCACTGCTACTTCTTCATAAACCTTGGGAGCTTGTGAGGTCCAGCCCCACTTACTGGAGTCACTTTAGCATGTGGGGTACTGTGAACCTCCTTGTCCTCAGTTGTGGACAACAGGAAAAAAGGCTTACTCAGCAACCTGCTTTTCAAACTTGGGTGCAAAGGGAGCCCTCTTGCAGTGCTCTAGTTTTCCATGTTCACATTTTGAAATCTCTAGTTATGGGAAAGAAAATCCAGGTCCACTCTTACAGAATAGTACGCTTTGTTTACACACAAATATGTTGTATTTGGAGTTCTGTCAAATCTGCCATCAATGACCCAACTGTACCTTTTCTGAAAGGTCCAGGGAATTTATAGGAACTCTAGGCTGTGGCCAGGGTGCCTTGTTCCTAGGTGATCTGAACCCAGAAAGTGCTGTAGTGCACAACAATCAATCTTTGTTTACTCCTGTGCACTACTGGACTTAGT
>PVLC010034328.1:0-16967 GCA_004027655.1 Graphiurus murinus
TTTTTTTTTTTTTTTTTTTTTTTTTTTTTTTTTTTTTTTTTTTTTTTTTTTTTTTTTTTTTTTTTTTTTTTTTTTTTTTTTTTTTTTTTTTTTTTTTTTTTTTTTTTTTTTTTTTTTTTTTTTTTTTTTTTTTTTTTTTTTTTTTTTTTTTTTTTTTTTTTTTTTTTTTTTGCGGTGCTAGGGATTGAACTCAGGGGCATTCTACCTCCGAGCTATACCCCCAGCCCCTTTTTATTCTTTATTTTGAAACCGAGTCTCACTAAGTTGCGGAGTGCCTCACTAGGTAGCTGAGGCTGGCCGCGAACCCGGATCCTCCAGTCTCAGCCTCCCGAATGCTAGGATTACAAGCGTGCGCCACCACGCCCGGCTACCATTTAGAGCTTTTTGCTTTGACTTTTCTTTGCTACCTCTACCTTTTTTTCAGCATTTGTTTGGTATAGCTTTATTCATTCCAATATTTTAACTCTTCTTATTGCTTTGTTTTCTTTTCTTTTCAAAATAACACATGATGAGATTTTCCCCTCCATCTGAGGATGATTGCCTTTAATTTACAATTAAACTTTTCATATTTATTATAATTTTGCATGATTAATTATTTTTCTGAGGCTTATTTTTGTTTTGTCTCTTTTTGCTAGGTTTGTCAGTGTATATACTTCTTTTTCCTATACCTTAAGTTTGAAGTATAACCATCTCTATTCTCTACTTGCCCATGGGTATTCTACTCCAGTCACCTTGTTTTCCTCACCACCTCCTCTGTCCATCTTTGTTCCTTCCTTGACTTTCACTAGTTTTGTTCTCTACACTTTTTCTCTTTTCTCAGGTTCCTCCTCAACTTCTAAGTTTGGACATCTATCTCAGAAAACTTGTTATTGTGTCCTAAAATTTTCCCATGAGAGAACACTTGCATTTTTCCAGGAACATGAATATTTTGGTCACAAGACTGTGTGGGAACAAACTTCATTTATGACTCCTAAACTTTCAAGCATTTAATGTTATTGAAAAAAGACATTTTGAGCACATCCTAAAATGATTTAACTTTGGGATTTATATTAACCTTTCACTTCAAACTGAAGATTTCCTTTGAGTAACAGGGCTGGCTGCAATAATCTGAATTTAAAGCTTTCCTCAGTTATGGTTGCCTCCGAATTTTTTCCTAGCAGAAGAAAGTCAATCTTCTACTTGCTTGAGAATTGGTTATTTGGTTGGGTCACACAATATTTATTCCATGACCCTGAGTTCCTATGGAGGTTGTTATCAACTGTTTCAGGCCAGAAGATCTGAGAGAGCCTTTTGTTTCCTTTCAGTCAGTGTGGCCCTTTCTTTCCTGGAATGGAACTAGGAAAAGGGCCCAAGAACTCTAGGCCCTAAAAAACTTATATTTTCTTACCACTATAATGAGTTAAACAACAATCTACAGCACTCTCACATAATAAAACATGAACTCTAGCATACTTTATACTCTTATGTCTTCCCCTTACCACCTTCTCCTTATGACTCTGTCCCTAAAATTCCTGGTAGCTGCAAGCAATGCTGTCATTATATGGTAGAATTTTGCTGGACCAAGAAAACCGATTTTTTTTTTTAATTCAGTACTAGGGATTGAACCTAAGAGTGCTCAACCACTGAGCTACACCCCTTTTTTATTTTTAGTTTGATACAGGGTCTTGCTAAGTTGCCCAGGCTTGTCTGGAACTTGCAGTTCACTATCTCAGCCTCTCAAGTGGCTGAGATGACAGGTGTGCACCACCATGACTGGCTTAAAATCAGTCTTGATGAAATTCCACCCTTTTTCTAGATTTTAAAACTATTTTTTTTAACACTATGGATTTTCTATTTTAGGACTTTTGTCTAATAGTTTTCTTTCTTTTTTCTTTTCTTTTTTTTTTTTTTTTTTTTGCGGTACTGGGGATTGAACTCAGGGGCATTCTACCTCCGAGCTACACCCCCAGCCCTATTTTTTATTCTTTATTTTGAAACCGAGTTTCACTAAGTTGCGGAGTGCCTCAGTAGGTAGCTGAGGCTGGCCACGAACCCGGATCCTCCGGTCTCAGCCTCCCGAATGCTGGGATTACAAGCGTGCGCCACCACGCCCGGCTTATCATCACCTTTTTCTATGTGGGCCTTATGCTCTTTTTCAGAAAGAACACACACAATATATGTGTCTCCATTATGAACCTAGCTCAGCATCATAAAGGTCCTTTCTTCATCAGTAATGCCCAAGTGCCCATGAAATATGTGAACCCTAAGTTCCCCAAAACTGAAGAAGTACATGAGTTTGATTTAACATCCAGACTCAGTAGACATAATAAGAGTTTGCCTAATGACTGCCTTTTTTTTTGCAGTACTGAGGATTGAACCCAGGGGCATTCTGCCTCTGAGCTACATCCCCAGTCCTATTTTTATTGTTTATTTTGAAACAGGGTTTCACTAAGTTGCAGGGGGCCTCATTAAGTAGCTGAGGCTGGCCACAAACCTGCATCCTCCTGTCTCAGCCTCCTAGGTACTGGAATTACAGACATGTGCCACCAAACCTGGCTTAGATATGTATTTTCCATAGTCCAACCCCTGAATCTTGTTGGGTGTTATGTAATTACAATGATTTGTACTTGGGCCTTGATTTAATGACATATTATATAAAGCTTGTTTCTTGTGCATTATTTTCCTCTTAAAGCATCACCATAGGATTTTATCTTTTCATAGACTACTGGTTCTAGATGACCATGATCATGTTTTTCAAAAGTTCAACTTTTATAGACCAGTGAGAACAATCTTAAGTCGTTTCTGATGTCACAACTTCCAAAAGCTTTTAAACATATCCTTGCTTTCTCACAAGAACAGGATGTTTCAGGCCAATTTTAGTCTTCTACTCTTTTTTTTGGATGTAGGGATTGAACCCAGGGGCATTCTACCTCTGAGCTACACCCCAAAGCCTTTTTTTGGTTTTGTTTTGAAACAGGGTCTCACTAGGTTGCTTAGAGTCTTGCTAAGTTGCTGAGGCTGGTCTTGAACCTGTGATCCTCCTGTCTCAGCCTCCCAAATACTGTGATTACAGGTATGCACCACCTTGCTCAGCTCTATTGAATGCTGTGTGTTATGAAATCATGCTGTCTGTTGCATTCCTCACTCTTAATTTATCATCATCCATTTATTTCACTTTTTTCTTCTATTTGCTTATTTTTCTTGAAAGTGGTCACAAATTGTGTCACTTCGGACTATCTCCGTTACTTCTTTTCTTTTTTATTCAGCACCTGGGGAGTTTTCCTCCCTGCTGCATTACTTTTTATTATCACTCACACCCCAGTTACCTGCAAAGATAAATCCCCAACCTCCTTCAGAAAATACAAAAAGTAGTTTAAAAAGTTTACACAGTTGTCTTAAAGTTCCTTTTATTGATTCATTTTAATCATTATGGCTTGATATTAAGTATCCCCCAAAGACTAATGTGTTGAAGAGTTTGTCCCCAATCCAGCAATGTTCAGAAATAGGGCTATGGGGGAATGATGAGATAATAAAGGAACTAACTTCATCAATTACTGATTTCATATCTGTACAGACTACTGGGAGGTGATGGAAATTGCAGGAGGTGGGACCAAGTTGAAGGGGTGTACTCTTGGGGACTATGTCTTGTCCCTGGAGAGTCTCTCTCTCTCTCTCTCTCTCTCTCTCTCTCTCTCTCTCTCTCTCTCTCTCCCTCTCTCTCTCTTTCTATGCTTCCTGGATGCCATGAGGTGAGCAACTTTACCAACCAGGTGCTGGATGTGGTGGCATAAGGTTATAATTCCAGTACTTGAGAGGTGAAGACAGGAGGATTGCAGGTTTGCAGCCAGCCTCAGCACTTATTGAGGCCCTCCTCAATTTAGTGAGACCCTGTTTCAAAATAAAGAATAAAAAATAGAGCTGGGGATGTAACTCGGAAGTAGAATGCTCCTGGTTTCAATTCCCCAGTTCCACACACACACACACACACAAAAAAAGGAAAGAAATAAAGAACCACTGTCTACTGGTCTTTCAATTGTAGCTTAATATTGAACTCCAAGTTTTCAAAAGTCCTTAGATAAATGTAGATATTTTATCTCAGTGCTGTGCCAGATCATCTTTGCAAATGACAATTAATAAATCAGAAAATTTACCTATACTAATATCAAAATTTGTCAGACATTAAATTTTTATCCAGAAATTTCAAGTAGATTCTTTTTATATACCTGTATAATTCATATTATTAGTTATTGTAATTATCAGCTCATAAACACCAGAAAATTAAAATAACAAATGTCAATAAGAATTTTATGGTTAAGTCACATTTACTTACTGTGTCAACTCATGCAGTCTGTCATAACAACAACATAAACCATAGGAAGTTGGGAAGTCCAAGATCAAGGTAGATTTGGTGTCTGATGAGGGTTTTCTTTAGATTCATAGGTGGCACCTTCTTTCATTCTTACATAGTGTGTGTGGGGGGGGCAAGGTAGTTTTGTGGGGCCTTCTTTATTTTTTTAACTTTTTATTTTTTTGCTGTACTGGGGATTGAACCCAGGGCCATTCTACCTCTGAGCTACAGCCCCAGCCCTACTTTATATTCTTTATTTTGAAACAGGGTCTCACTAAGTTGCAGAGGGCCTCACTAAGTAGCCGAGGCTGACCGTGAACCTGTGATTCTCCTATCTCAGCCTCCCAGGTACTCGGATTACAAGCATGCACTACCCCATCTGGCTGGAGCCTCCTTTATAAGAGCACTTATCCCATTTGTGAGAGGTGTACCCTCATGAGCTAATTACGTCCCACGTGTTGTTCTTATTGCTGAGAACTATTTTGACTATTTTGTTGTTCAATATGAATTTAAGGACTGAGTTTTATCTACCTCTATGAAGAATGACCATTGTATTTTTTTTTGCAGTACTGGGGATTGAACTCAGGGGCATTCTACCTCTGAGCTATACCCTCAGCCCTATTTTTCATTCTTTATTTTGAAACCGAGTCTCACTAAGTTGCGGAGTGCCTCACTAAGTAGCTGAGGCTGGCGGCGAACCTGGATCCTCCAGTCTCAGCCTCCCAAATACTGTGATTACAAGCGTGTGCCACCACGCCAGGCTGGCCATTGTATTTTAATAGAGATTGCATTGAATATGTAGATCACTTTTGGTAGGATGGCCATTTTGATGATGACATAACCCAAAGCCTCACCTCTTAATAATCACACTGGTGACTAAGTTTCTACATACGAATTTGGGGAGGACACAAACATTCAGGCTATATCTATTACCTTCCTTTTTCCTCTCTCACTGTCCCCACCAACCTAGACAATGGTGTTCTTTACATGATTTCTTCTAAAAATAAGAACAGAACATTTAAAGTTTTAGAATGAAGATTTACTCCTTTCATAGGTTAAGATGTAGCATTTCTACTAGTCCAAATTTGAGTTTAGCAGTAACTCAATGGTCACCCTAGAAACAAAATAGAAAGTCACTTTCTTTTAGGTTACTTGATTGCTAGAACCTGTATTACTTACCTATTATAGTATAACAATTTGCTTCACATTTCAGTGGCTCAAATCTATAACCTTTTATTTTTGTTCATAAGCCTCTGAGTCAGCCGGGTGTTTCTTCTCGGTTAAACTCACTATGTGTCTGTAGTTAGCTGTGGGTAAGATAGGAAGCTCTATTGATCTTGGCTGGGCTCTCTCACATATATTGGAGTTTGCTGAGATAGTAAGGGTCCCAACCATTGTTTTTCCTCCTCCAGAAGACTAATCCAAGGCTTGTTCTCAAGGTGTGTAGAGTTCTAAGAATGAGAGAAGTGTACAAGGCCTCTTACAGCCTGTAGATGGAACTGGCTTATTATTGCTTCTACCATATTCAGTTGGCCAAAGGAAATTGCAATGTCATTTAAGGTGTGGGGAAATAAAGCCCACCCTCTTGTGGGAGGAAATGCCAGTTCACATTGCATCGGGAGTAATTATAAGGACTCTAATAATGATAGCCATCATTGCATATAATTCACCACAGTCCACCCTCTGCTTCCAATTACTGTCTTCTGTCCTACATGCATAATATATGCTCCCTTCCCAAGAAGTTAATCTGCCCATCACATACCAAACATACAATGATGAGTCAGGGACAATACCATGAAAATCAACCAACCCTTGCATTCAAGAAGAATGCAAGGCATTTTGTAGTCACTGGTCTATAATAATTCAAAGATATAAGAATATATATGTTGAGGGGCAATATGTTCCTTGATTACAATCTGGTTCTATTCACTGTTAAAAGGCATACTATTCATTGTTCTCCATGGATTTTGCCTCTTCCCTCAAAGAACATCTCAAATGTTCTTTCTTTTCCACTGTCTTTGGCGATTTGCAAATGAGATGTTGGAAGTTATGCTCTTTGTGCACTTTCTCAGCCAGCTTACTGTTCATAGAAAGTTTGAGCTCAGAGTTCTCTTTGCATTCAGAATTATTTAGTCCCATTTAGTCTAGGTTGATAATACTATTACCAATACAATGTCCCCAAATTTTTTAGATAGTTCTATAAATTTGAATCTACATTGGACAAAAATTCTACCCACAAGCCTCTTTAAGACAAACTTTTCCCTCAGATGTAATACTTCGTGCATGTGAAAAAGCACATTATTAGAAGTCATTTTATCTACCTGCTTCTAGGAACCAACTTAATTTTTTGACCAGTATTATCAAGGTGTTTTATAGCTACAATTTTGATTATATTCATAAATAGATGATGTCTTTTGACAATTTCCTCAGTTTGATTGAAAGTCTAGGGAAAAGAAGTAGTTTATTTTTCAACCTGTTATTTTTTGGCTCTGTTATATCCCTTATGGTTCTGCTTATAATCCAACCAATTCTTTCCTTAACTAATCTTGCTATACCATTTCTTATCAGCTAGGAATAACTACATGATATTTTCAATATTTTGCACGGATACCTCTGTAGCAAAATTAACAAGTTCATTGGAAACATTTAAATTACCCCCAAGCAACAGGTTTTCCAATTATTTAACTACTATATAACACAAGTCACCATATCTAAAATAAGAATTTTCTCACCACTTTTTAGACTTCATTATTAGTTTTCCACCCTCTGTCTGCCACCTGGTCCAAAAGATAATGTCATATACTTTATGTTATTTTTTGATTAATATGTATTAACATACATATTAATTGTGTTCAGTGTGATATTTCAACACATGCATACAACATTTACTTACCAAATCCAGTCCCTCTTTATTCCCCACCTTTTTCCCAACCTCTAGTAATCATTATTATACATTTATGTTAACTTTTTATAGTTTTTAATTTCCACCTATCAGTGAGAACATATGGGACTTGTCTTTCTAACTTATATCACTTAACACAATGTCTTCCAGTTCCATCCAATCTTGCGGCAAATGAAGGATTTCATTCTTCTCTGTGGCCTACACAAAACTCACTTCACCACTGAAAGAGAACTCATAGTGAAAATTGAAATGATAGAAAAAGATATCCCATGCAAAGGGAAAACAAAAGCAACTAGGAGTAGCTCTTCTTATATAGAATAAAATGACTTAAGGACAAAAACTATAAAAAGAGACAAAGAAAGAACATATTAAGAGATTAATTCAGCAAGAAGGTACAACATTTGCAAATGTATATGCAACTAATCCCAAAAGACCAAATTTTATAAAACAAACATTATTAGGTCTAAGGTGAGTGATAGGAACCAATATAATAATAGTGGAAAACTTCAATATCACACTTTCATAGGTGGAAAAATCATCCAGACAAAAATTAATAAAGAACAGAGTTATACTGCTATAAAATAATGAAATGCCATATATATTTTAATTTTTAAATTTAATTTTTGAGTACTGGGTATTGAACCCAGGGGTATTCTACCTCTGAGCAATCTGAGCAATATCAACTGCTTCCCTTTTTTTTTTTTTTTTCGGTACTGGGGATTGAACTCAGGGGCATTCTACCTCCAAACTATTCCCTCAGCCCTATTTTTTATTGTTTATTTTGAAACAGGGTTTTTTATTGTTTATTTTGAAACAGGGTCTCACTAAGGTGCGCAGTGCCTCACTAAGTAGCTAAGGCTGGCCGTGAACCCAGATCCTCTGGTCTCAATCTCCCAAATGCTGGGATCACAAGTGTGCACCACCACGCCCGGCTCAACTGCCTCCCTTTTTAATAAAAAAATTATCTTTGAATAGGGTCTTATAGGGTCTTACTAGTTGCTAAAAGTCACAGTATGTTGCTGAGGCTGTTCTTGAACCTGCCATCATCCTGTCTCAGCCTCCCAAGTACTGGGATTACAGGCATGGGTCACCATGCCTGACTGAATGCCATGTATTTTTATTATTATTTTGGTAGCACCTCATATAAGTTACCAAATTCTGTATGTTAGTCATTACTATATAATAAGTCACCCTGCAGAACATCATACTAAGTGAAATAAGCCAGACTCAGAAAGTTAAGGTTCATATGTGCTCTCTCATGTGTGGAGGCTAGAGAGAAAAAAAGAATAAAAGAGGAAGTACATGAAAATAGAAGGGAAATCAGTAGAGTAGAGGAAGGGGAACAAATGTACTAAAGAATGAAATTAAACAAATCACTTTATGTGCATGTACAAACATATCACAATAAATGCCCCATTACATATAATTAGAATGCACCAAAGGAAAAAAAATAATGTGCATCTAACCACTTTTTACTTCCCCAACTATTATCACCCTAGCAGCAAACACTTTTCATAATTTGTCTCCTCCAAAGCTCCTCTCTGTTTTACATTGTAAGCAACAGGCCTTACAATGACCTACAAGGCTAGACCCATGTAAGCCCTCCATCCTCTGCCTGACTACATCTCTCTTTCTCTGACTTTCTCATGCTAAGACAGCCCCAATGGCCATTTTGCTGTTATTCTAATACATTAAGCACTTTCTCTCCTTAGGACTCACTGCTCCTCTATATGAAAGTCTAAGTTGATGAGGCTGGCCTTGAACCCACAATCCTCCTGTCTCAGCCACCCAAGTACTAGGATTATAGGTGTACACCACCATACTTGGCTTGAACTATTAAAATCATATGAAATCACTGGCATATAGATAGGATGAGATTATTGATGGAATAAGAGTAGAGAGTACATCAAGACTAAGCCCTAGAGCATTGCAATATTTGGAAATGGGTGGGGGGAGAACTAACAGCAAAGCAGTGACCAGTGAGGAAATAGATAATGCAGGAATGTGTGCTGTCTTTGAAGCCATGGGAAAAGGAGTATCATGGAGGAAAAGGTAAGCATATTAGCCATTAACTTGAACAACATGATAACCACTGGAAATTACATATTTTACATTTCATATTATGCATTATAACATGCTAATCATTTTACATTTGATGCAGAAAATAATCTGAAAGGGGATAAACATTGGCTTGTCTCTAATTAATGCAGTAAACTTGAGTTAAGTATTTAAATGGATAGAATAATGCTCCTCCAATCATAAGGTCAGGTATCATTTTTAATATCCTTAGAAATTTTTTGAGAAATGTTTCTATGAAGTTCCTGCAATTAGATGAATAGCTAAAATGTTTCTGAAGAACAAAGCTAACAAGTGAGGAAAGGAAGGGATTATTGCCTAAACTCTCAACCCTGTAAGCTATCTTGTTTATTCAAATAAAGACAAAAATCATCAAAGTTGCAGAGTACCATGTGATTGAGTTCACAATGAAGTATGTAATTAGAAATGTTAATTAAGCTCTCTTAATTCCACCTCACATCAAAGAAATGTCTTTGCACACACAAGCATGCTACCATTGTGGATGAAGCTTTCAATGCCAGATAATACAGCTAATCCTTCATATTCTCTCTTAGGAATTTTACATTACTTTATCATTATAATTTACAAAGCATGTACATTAGTAAACTTTTGTTGTACATTAAATGACATGCAGATCTTATGGGATAAGTTACTGGTTTATTGAGTTCACTGTTCTGTGGTTTGGCAGTTTGGACTGAGCTCAGCTGAGCAGGTATTCTAATACTAATCTACTGTAATTCATTTGTCTTTAGTCAGGTGTAATGAATGGCTTCCCATATATAGGAATTGGTTGAGTGTCATCTAGGATGACAGGAATAACTATGTCTCATAATGAAAAATCTTAGCCTGGAGTCAGGTGGCCGTCAGAGGTTCAGGAACAGCAAGATAGCAAAATTTGACGTGCAAGTGCTTTTCAAGCTTTGGCTTGCATCATGTTTGCTATTATCCCATTGACGAAAGTGAGTCACATTACCAACCCATATTCTAGGAGTGGAGAACTAGAGTGTACTTAATGGGAGGTTCTGGAATATCACATTGCAAGGATAAACATGCAGAAAAGGGAAGAATGGGTGACCATTTTTATATTTTCCTCAGAAGTAGCAGACATGATCTCACCTCCAGGCCTTTATACCTGCTAATGTCTGCCTGGAATGCTCTTCTTTTCCATCACATGTCCATATATTCAGTTCCTTTGCTTCCTGCAAGTCTGTGAGTTGGCAAATTGGCTGAATTTCATCTGGGCAATTATTTTGGTCTTGCTGGTGTCATTCATGAGACTATGATCACCTGGTAGATCAGCTGGGTATTAGGAAGGAATCAGTTTTGATAGCTGATGCCTGTGTCATGTGACTTCTAACCCACTAGACTAGCAGCCTAGGCTTGTTTAAAAAGTGGTCATAGTGTTGTGTTCCAAACAAGCACAGAAACACAAGATCTCTTAAGACACAGCTTGGAACTAGCACAGTGTTACTTCAACCACATTGTATTGGCCAAGGAAATCACAAGGCCAAGCTAGATTCAAGTGGTAGGGAAATAGATTCCACTGATAATGGAAGGATTCAGTCATATTGCAAAGGGGATTGGTAGTGGGAGGGTAATACTTGTGGCTTTTATTGCAAGCAACATACCATAGTGTATCTTCTGTCAGTATTTTGCTTCAGAGTGGCAGTCTTTAGACAGAGAAGTGGATCTTTTATTACTCCTTTAATTATGTTTTCCATCTCTCTTTTCTCATTTTCATAATTTGGGATTCTTATCAGACATTGGCTTGTCTGTAGTTCTCCATTTCTCACCAACCTTTCTTTCTTGATTTTACTCTCATTCCACTCAAAATATTCTAAAAGCACACTTTAATGTGATCTTCCAAATTTCTAATCTGATTTCTTGTTGTTTTCCTTTTTCTATTTACACCTTCTTTTAAGGGAGTTTTCCTTCTTTTAATATGGTAATTCCACTTATGTATAATTGTATTATATGTAATTTTTTAAATAAACTGTCTCCTTTTACAACTATACTTTTTTTGCAGTAGCTTGTTGTGTCCTGTTTTGGGTAAAATATTTTCTCTAATCTTTCTGAAGATGCTTCTCTAAAGTTTTCTTCTGTTTTATTAATTATTATTATTATTATTATTATTATTATTATTATTATTTGCGGTACTGGGGATTGAACCCAGGGGCATTCTACCTCTGAGCTACACCCCCAGTCCTATTTTTTTATTCTTTTTATTTTGAAACAGGGTCTCACTAAGTTGCAGAGTGTCTCACTAAGTAGCTGAGGCTGGCCGCGAACCCAGATTCTCCTGCCTCAGCCTCCCAAGTACTGAGATTACAAGTATGCACCACCATGACCAGCTTTTTCTTCTGTTTTCTACATTTATCTTTTGGGGTTACTTCCTCTCTTAAGTTTTGGATCACTTTTCATACTGTTAATTACCTTAAGGTAATGACCAATTCTTTAGTTTTCATTTTACCTCTTTTGCATTTCTCAAGCTAATCACCAATGACCAAAACAGAAATACTACTTCTGTTACTCATTCTGCATCACATAAACACCAAGTTTTCTCTTGAAGAAACAATGAAAAAGAAAGCCAGTATGTAATCTTGAACATTATAATTTGTACTATCTTTGTGACTTTTTAAAAGGAGATCCTGTTTACATACTGATTTTTGTCTCATTTTAATACAGATGACAGGACTTTCCTGCATAGCAGTCATAGAGATCTCTTGCAAAACCTCAGTTCCAATTGCTTTGGAGCATATTTTGGTTCCTGTTTCCTGCATGACCCCCAAGGTATATCCCATGTATTAAAATATAACCTATATTTTCAGTTAGACTATTCTAAACATATTTTGCAAATTTAGTGAGAAATGCATCTAGTCATTTTCATTTGATATTGATAGGCATTGCTAAAAATAGTCAACACAGTATATTTTCTCATTGAGAATTGAAAATATTTTCATGCTATATAGCATATATTTTAAGGCATATGCAGTGAAAGCAGATGCCATTATCACATGTGTAAATTTTAAAAAATGTTACCAAGAGTTAAATGAGAGTATGGATAATTTTTGTTTTCTCCATTATACATTTTTTATTGGTGCATTGTAATCATACATCTTAATGAGGTACAGGATGGCAGAGGCATACATACACATATTACTTACTTAGTCCTTCCCCAATTCTTACCCCATTTCCTTCCCCGACATTCCTTCTCATGTTTGGCTTAGTGGTTGATCTTGATATGTTTGTGAATATACATCATGTGCATTAGGGGGTTTCCCTCTTTCCCTCTCCCATCTTTAATCATCCAAGGTTTTTCTTTTTTTTTCTAGAGTCCATCCTATGCATGAATCCCTCCCTAGCATGGGATTGCATTAAACTGAAGAACTTTTCTATATTCTATAAATTTCTTTAATGAGAATATAATATTTTCTAGGCAGAAAATTGTAAGCTTTTTAATGATAATGAGTTTCATAAAGTAAGCAAAAGCATAGGATTTGTGTATTGTGCTGTGAAATTTATTATGAGTGTATAGTTACAGTATTAATGCCTGAAATTGTTGGCTTAACCCTTTAAATAAGGGAGGAATGATGCATTTCTGGAATCATTTATCCACTGCAACGTTGGTTCTTAAAATCATTGGTTTTATTTCCCTTTAAATAGTGGATTATTGATGTGTTTGGGGAATAGTTAGGGAAAACAGCTTTTGCTTTACCAAAACACATTGAGGATTAAATGGAAAAGATACATAATTGTATCTATGCTCTGACCTCAAGTGATCTTTCTCTCAAGAGCACATTACTCATGGAGGACAAATTCTCCATTACTCATGGAGGACAAATTCCAGTACTTCCAACTAGGTAGTTTCATGGGGAAGGGTTCTATATATTTCTTATGGATTTTTTGTTTTGGTACTGGGGATTGAACCCAGAGGTTTTCTACCTCTGAGCTATACCCCAACTTTATTTATTTATTTAATTATTTATTTATTTATTTATTTATTTATTTATTTATTTGCAGTACTGGAGATTGAACTTAGGGCCATTCTACCTCCAAGCTACACCCCCAGCCCAATTTTGGATTCTTTATTTTGAAACAGGGTTTCACTAAGCTGTGGAGGGCCTCACTAAGAAGCTGATGCTGGCTGTGAACCTGGATCCTCCAGTCTCAGCTTCCCAAGTACTGGGATTACAAGCATACGCTACCACGCCCATCTTCCTTTTTATTTTTTATTTTGAAATAAGGTCTAAATTGCTGAGAGTCTCACTAAATTGTTGGGGCTGTCCTTAAACCTGTGATCCTGCTGTCTTAGCTTCTCAAGTACTGGGATTATAGACATGTGCCACCACACCTGGCTAGAACTCTATATCTTAAAAGTCATCATATCATCTGTAATCTTAGTGTCAAGTAGTCACTAAATTAATAAAATGTGATAGCTAAAAGGTAGTATAGCTCATTTTATGATACTGACTGGACTGGTTATTTAAAACAGTAAACATACTCTTTTTACTATTCAGGGAGGCTTAGATAATAATGGATAATATGAGGAAATAAAGGCTCAGAAAAGTTATGTGTGTCTTGTCCAAGATCACAGAGCTTATAAGTGATAGCATTGGTGTCTTAGTCCATTTTGCACTACTACAACAGAATATCTTATTTTATAAAGGGCATTTTATAATGAACAGAAATGTATTGGCCAACAATTCTAGAGGCTGAGAAGTCCAAGATTCAGGTGCTGCCACCTGAAAATGACTTTCTTGCTCTATTATCATAAGGTGGAAGTGTAAGAATGAAAGAAAGGGGTCTAAATTGCCCTTTTATATCAGCATTAATCCCACCCATGATGATGGAGCCCTCAGGAATTAATCCCCTCTCAAATGCCCCACCTCTTAATACTGTTACAATAGCAACTTTCCACTTGAGTACTGTAGCAGACAAATATTTAAATCACAGCAATTGCAATGTAAACGCAGGCTGTCTGGCTACATAGCTTGCTGTCTTTACCACTAATTTCCACATCAAGTAGCCTGTCAAGGCATCCAGCTGATAAATAAATAAACCCAAATGGATTCTAACAATGTATTACTTATATAGACAGCAAAAGCAAGATATAGTGTCAGTTCCTCAATTTACTTGTCCCTCAGGATGACACCAAAACAAGCAGGGTCAGATAACAGGCTATACTTGTAGTGGGGTACCTTCTTGTTGAGGAGCCAATTGCATATGGCAGCTGAGCAGCCTTACAGCTTACAGCTTTCCTCTAAGGGAATAGACGTGGAGTACTCCTCTACACTCCACTAACCAGGCAAAATTTGTTCAGCAGGCAAATGAATCAGCTTATTTGAGCAAGTCAGAGAAGGAAGCAGAGAGGTAGCAATAAGTTGCAGGTTTAGTTGATAAAGCCATGAGGAAATGTGCTTTGATGATATGGATGAAGGGCTTGGCCTTGGTTTATAGAGCACTGTGTGACATTTTAGGAAGACTTATACAAGGTTGAGGTGTCCTTTGAGGAAAACATTGTGTCAGAATAGTTGTTGAATCCAAATCAGAGAAAAAGTTTGAGTGGCCATTACAAGATTCTGTTACTTGCTCTTGAAAGTTTAGAAAGGTATACTGTGGCAATTGGCTCCTGTGAAGTCCCTAAAAAGATCCATACCCTTGTCATCACTAGACAATTTCATATTTAAGACATTTTTCTCAATTCATCTATTTTCTTAGTTCTCCTCAAATAAATTAGCTTTATAATTGTCTTTAGAAAACCATGGAAATAACTCTTGCTAATTTCTTCGTAAGTAAGGGTTCAGTATAAATTCAAGAAACAAGCTTGTGAAAAATCATGTTTATGAGTAGTAGAAAATGCCTGTTAAGAGGACGGATCCAAGATGGCGACGGAATGAAACAGCTTTCCATAGATGCTGTGATTGCGAACAAAATTTACCATAAAAGGAGCATCTTAACAGAAGAAAAATACAACAAAAAAAGTGAAATTTGAGCCACACCTAAAGAAGATCAAAAAAGCGGACCTAGAAGGGCAAGAGGACTTGCTACAGCCCCGCGCCCAGGGCTACGGCCCCGCGCACTGTGCAGCGGTGGTCAGGCGCCACGTGGATTAGGCTGTGGAAGAAGCAGCGGAAATGAGCCAGACTCTGTGAGCAGTTAGCTACACAGGGACACGGCTAACAGCCCAGGCGTGGCGTTGGCCCCAGATCTCCACGAATTACCCAGGTGGGGATCGCCGCAACAGTGACCAGAACCCCCCCATGGAACAGTCAGCAGAAGCTCCCGCGGGCCAGTCGGAAGCTCCCGTAGACCAGTGTCAACGTACCACCCCAAAGACGGAGCAGTGAGCAATGGTGCAAAGGAGGAAAGAGCACAGGCGAGAATCCAGCTTCTTCACAGAAGGAAGAGAAGGAATACTGGAAAATCGAACACAAACTCGGAGAGGGGAGCCTACGCGCACTGGGAACAGCAGCATCCATGCCAGCCCCTCCCACCAACTTCCTGCTAGCTACGCAGACCATCATTGCCCGATTGCGCCTCCAGCCATCAGAACGGGAACAGGCCTTGTTGCAGGGAGCCCTAAGTCGGGCTAGCGCACCTCGAGTGCAGGGTGTGGGATTCACAAAACAAAGGATAGACTCAGCCATCTGCCCTGCTAGAACCTAGACAGGGCCAGAAGGGTAGAGGAACCCAGTGCACACAGGGTATCTGGAAAGGCCTGGCTTTTAGACTGCTAAAGCAAAAAGCAGAGACAGAGACGCACAGCCACACCCAGTGGAGAGTCCAGAGACATAAACCAGCAATGGACAATTCTCTGCCTGCACTGACAGAGCAAATTAAAATAAATAAATAAAAAACGCCAAAGACACATGTGAAAATTTAAGCTTGGTACTTACGAACTAGCAGAGCGTTGGTTTTAGTGTCTGTTTACTATTTGTAGAGTTTGGGGGTTTTGTTTTGTTTTGTTTTTATGGGTTTTGGTTTTTGGTTTTGTTTTGTTGTGTTTTTTTTTTTTCATTCTCTTTTGGTGTTAAGTTTTAAATTTGAACTGTCTAAACTTTGTTATTGCTTTGATTTGTTTATGTTTGTTTGGATGAATACTTGCTTTGTTATCTCTTGCTTAGGTCATTGAACCCCCTCCTTATCCCTTTTACAAGCACCCCCCCACCTACTCCTCTCTGCTACACTTTACCTCCTCTCTTTTCTTTTCCTCTTTTTCCTGTCACATATCAATAGCTACCATCTCTAATCTTTACCTCCTTCTTTACCCTATCCCTGCAACTTTTATGGTGACCTCTCACCCAAACTCTATCTCTGAACACACCCTGTCACCCCTAAACCCCAAATACAGAGATTGGACAAGAAAACTTGCAAGAACAGCAAAGATATAAATCAAAGAACAGGGAAACTATGGGAAGGAGAAATAACAAAGAAACAATGAGCCACCACAACCCCTCAATAACAGCTCACCAACCCAGAATGGCAGAGACTACCAGAAGAACAATTCAGATCTTTAATACTAGAAACAATACAGGATTTTCAGAAAGAATGTAGGCAGAGCTTTAAAGAAATAAAGGAAGACATAAAGGAACAAATAAACAGAGAATTTGAAGACCTAAAGAGAAACCAAACAGAAGCATTGAAGGAAGTAAAAGATGAAAT
>PVLC010034329.1:0-16944 GCA_004027655.1 Graphiurus murinus
AAAAAGAAAATCAGTTGAAAAATGTAAAATTGGGATCTTCCTGGATGCTGTGTACATTTTTATCTAGCAACTGATATTTGATGCTATTTGTCCCATGCTTATGTATATTGAGTTCAAGAACCAAGAGGTTGACAATTGGCTAATGCCTGTTACATCCAATGACTGTTAGAAATAAATTCTAAGGAAGCGACAGATAAAAACTCACGAAATTGAAAAGTAACGTGGCAAGGCAATTTACTTCTGCACAGAAGGGTGTGCAACCGACAAGAAGTCTAGTAGGCAAGCACATTGAGCTGGCAGTCCATTTGATTTTTATCCCTAACATTAATTCTGCCCCTTGCCCTGATTGGTGAGAGCTTGGGTTCACACTCTGCGACTGGCTACTTTCTATGACAGTTAAGTTTGAAACAAAGTTTAACCTTCTGGAAGACTCCTGGGTCAACTAAATGCTATATAAGATGGACTCAGGTCAACCAAAAGTCACATGAGTTAAGCTGGCTGACACTCAGGGAAGATTCAGGTCAACCAAAGGTCATATGAGCTAAGATGGCTGACACTCAGGAAAGATTCAAGGAGTGAAGTGTACAGACACATGTACCAGGTTATAAAACAAATGCCTAAGTTACAGTTACAAAATGGAAAGGACTACACTTCTATGTAATTTGCTACTCAGATAGAAAAGCTTGTCTTTATTCCTCACATGACCCACTCAAACTTTTTGCTTTCTTTTAACTCTGTACTCAAGGAAGGAATTCAACAATAACACTGGTTAAAAATAATTAAAAGTTCAAATCGTCAGATGGTAATTTTGTACTTTTTAATGCCACAATCAGGCAAAGATGAGGGTCATCGTGTTAACTGGGGCATATTAAACTTATAATAGTTATTGCTATAAAATGAGAACAAGGAGAAATAGAGGGAAAACAGGACATTCTAAGGAACATTCTTATTTCTGGGGAATATTCTTATACTACCAATTTCAGTGGCTAAAATGAACCAACAAGAGCTTTGATGCATCAGAAACAAAGCTTTGGTTACTACATTATAGATGACACCTAATTAGCTAAGGTCATAGGCAAAGCAAAGATGTACAGAAGGGAAGATCTCATGACCAGGTGTTAAAATAAGACCAACTTCTATCTGTATTTTCTTGCTCTGTCATATGTAATATGTATCTTAAATTTCTTATCTTTTTCCTGACCTTTGTGCTAAGTATTAAGATGAATAATTAAGCCAGGCATGGTGGCACACACCTGTAAATGCCAGTACTAGGGAGGCTGAGACAGGAGGATGATAGGTTTAAGGCCAGCCTTAGCAACTTAGCAAGACCCTGTTTCAAAATAAAATAATAAAAAAGTTGATTAATGAAATTTGCAGGAAAAAAAGAACATAGCAAAACTATGAGAAGAGACATAATTTGAAGGTCCTGGCCTTGGCATTGGATGTAGTAAGTACAATGGCTGCATTGTTTATATATCGGTATTTTTATAAGTATAAAAAGAAAGTTATGTATAAAAACTGACCAGCCAAGAGTGAAATGTAGTCTTTTTGTGTTGCTTAATTCTTGTTGCTCATCCTAAAAGAATCTGATGCTGCTTTCAATTATAGAAGCTAACAGGAATAGGCCCATGGCCTAATCTTGGTCAACTAGGCACTCTGTAAGAACTCTGAGCCTTAAGCCTATCTTGCAAGGACAAGAACAAATGGCAGAAAAGATTCATTTATATTATCTGGACCAGGCTATTCCCACTCTTACAGTCTCTTTATTACCTACTAGGTAAGAACTTACAGGGTTAACATTTGTGCTTGAGAAGGAAGAAGCTATGTCTACTATTATCTGCTAACATCCCTTCAATGTTGTTTCAGATAAGGCCCTGAAGAGAAAAACCACAAGGAACCAGGTTAAACTAGCCAAGGCCACCTAGCCTCTCTTCTGGGCTCCTTATAATGCACGTTTTTACACTCAAAAAGCATTCTTGTCTAGTATTGAACATGCAATGTATGAAGCATGATCTCCTTGTGGAAATGCCCAAGAATGTGATCACCTTTGCATGTGGTAAGTCTCTCCAGTAAGAAAATGAATGCATGTTCTCCAGTACGAACATGCATGCATTTCTTGAATAGAAGACCCTTTCTTCCTTTGTTCTGGGAGATAGCCTTACCTGCTGTAAGTAATTAACTTTTATAACCTGGTTGTGCTTTTTGGCTTTGAACTCACCAAGGAGCAAACCTAGTTTGTTCTGTTACACCTTTGTTTTCTCCTCCTTGACCCTCTGATACTTTCTAGATTCCTGCCTACCAGTTCCCTTTTTTTTTTTTAAATTGTTCTCCATTGACTGTATATTTTCTGTATCTCCAATCTTTGTTGTTTATGTGTTGAATAGTAAAAAAAAGCTAGAACTTTTAGAACCCCTGTTTATTTAGTAACAACACCGAGCAGAGGAATGTGCTACACATATTCATTTCCTACTTAGCTTAAACAAGGAGTTTGACTACACAATGGTTTCCTAATGTTAAGTTTTCCTATGGCCAGGGAAAATAGCTTTGTAAATCATTCATTTTTCTAAAATTGAGATGACTTTCTGAAAACTTGAGATATTTAATGAGAGGACAACTAAGGCTTAATTACTATAAAAAGAAAATAAAACAAAAAACTAACATCACGATTACAGGATAACATTTAAATAGGAAAATTATAAAACTATACAAACTACAGTATTATATATATATTTTTATTACCCACATGTAAAAATCAAAATACTCTATTTCAAAGTAAGCTAGTTCAAGCATTCTACATATGAAAATTTCAGGTTTTCATTTATTAAAAACAAAATAATATATAAGTTCTGTTGAAGCAACCATATATACACATCAGGATAAATATTTAAAATTGTGGAAAATAGAAACAGTGAGCAGCCTGAAACTTCTTAATATTTTAAAGACTTAAATAATTTACCTTTTCAGTCTTTTTTTTTTTTTTTTGGTAAAAAATAAATTTACTTAATTTTAAACTTATATCAATGTGTTTTGTTTTTTTTGTTTTTGTTTTTTGGTACTGGGAATTTAACCCAGAGGCATTCTACCTCTGAGCTAAATTTCCAACCCTTTTTCTATCTTGAAACAGGATCTTGAACCTGTGATCCTCCTGTCTCAGCCTCCCAAGTACTGGGATTCCAGGCATTTGCCACTATGCCTGGCTTTATTATTTTTTTTAAAGATAAAATACTTAGTATAAAGGGTAGATACTAGGTTTGCATTAGTTAAAAAATAACATTTACAGTTGTCTAAATGTAATAACTAAAAAAAAACCCAAACAAACATAGAAATTCAGTATGTAATAGGAAAATACGCAAAAAAACACATAAGGAACCATGCCCCATAAAAATATAAATGTACCTTCTATTGATTATATGAATATGAAAAACTAAGTATTTTCATTTAAAAGTAGTTTCTATAAAGTGTTTCTTGGGAAAAATGTAATATATACATAGAAAGGTAGGCATTGTTCTGTATTCAAGTTTCCAAGTTTGATTTCCACTGAAATGTTTTCTAAAATTTGTAAGAACTACACACACAAAAGTAAAAAGATGAGGTCAGCATCTTATACTTTAAAGAAAGTACTTGAAACACAATACTCAGATATTCCCAATGCCTATGATGCCTTAAAAGGCACTCCATAATGGTGAAAATTGAGTTGTATCCGAATCACACTGATGGCTTCTTAGTCTTCTGAAGGCAATGATGTAGTTTTCTGTTATTAAAACCAATCAATGACGTCTGCCAATGATATTATTCCAGTGTGGGTTTACATGAGACACCATGCCACAGTAAGAGCAGCTACAACGCCATTCAAAATCGCCATGCTATAGCCCATGTGGAAGGAATGTCCAGTCAGTTTCCTAGAGGAAAAGGAAAACACAAATCAAAAAAGGAACAAAAAATTTGGTATAAGAAAACCACCAACAGTTTTTATTAAAAATTAAGACCCGGGACTATGCTTCCCACGTGTTTAGTGTTTACACAAATATTATTTTCACTACTGGTCCTGTTTTTATCATTTTAGGGTAACATGCAGAAATCACTTTTTATTTTTTTTAGTATATGTCCACATGAAAGGTTCAGACTAAGATTTAGAGACATTTCAGCTCTCAATTTAGTAAGTTACTAGTGAAATGCTTTTCCTATGAGTACCAACTAGCCTCAGAACTATGTACAAATTTTTCCCTGGCATTTGTTTCATTTTGTAACAAATTTATTACCTTTTTAAAATATTTCTCCTGTTAACTGTATTTAATAATACTTAAAATAAGGTAGTAGCCTGATGTGGTGGCACACACTTGTAATCCCAGTCCTTAGGAGGCTGAGATAGGAGGATTGCAGGTTCACGGACAGTCTCAGCTACTTAGTGAGGCCCTCTGCAACTTAGTGAGACCTTGTTTCAAAATAAAGAATAAAAAAATGGGGCTGTGGGTGTAGCTTAGAGGTAGAATGCCCCTGGGTTCAATCCCCAGTACCACACACACACACACACACACACACACAACAGGTAGTGTTCAATTGGTGTCAGAAGGTGAAACAAAATCTGCTCTTTACTACAGCATACCAAATTGAGGATATTTCCACATGAATTTTAAGAACAACTTGTCCATCTCTGAAGAAAAGGGCAGATGGAATTTTGAGGACTTGCATTGAACCTGTCGATCAATTTAAGGATTATGTCTTCTTAACAATATTAAGTTTTCCAGTCCATAAACACAAGATGTCTTTCCATTTATTTAGATCCTCTTCAGTGAAGTTTTATGGTTATCTTCATCTGAGTCTTGTATGTTGTTAGTTGCATTTCTATAATTTTTAAGTTTTTCTTTGCTTTTAGGGATTTATCATATAAATTTTAAATTGGCCAATGCTAACGTATATAAAATTTGCTTATTTATAATTTTATGTTGAAATCCTCCCAGTCACTACGGTAAATTCAAGTTAAAATACTTGGAGTTTTTTTTATACTTTTATTGGTGCACGGTAATTATACATCATAGTAAGAGTCAAAGTGATACATTCATACATGCACACATCACTTGATGGAAACAGCAAGAAGATTTTTAAGCATATAGTTATATCATCTTTAAAAAAATTACTTTCTTTCTAATGCTACAACTTATTACACTAAAATCTCCAGACAATATGAAATAATGTATTCTTGTCTTGCTTTCCTTTAAAAGTAATGCCTCTATTGATGCTTTCCTTACATCTACCTTATAATTCAGCAGTCCCACTCCTATGATATATCGATGAGAAATGAGTGCATATGCCCAACCATCCATGAAAGACATGTTCATAGAATTTCTATTCATAGGACCTCCAAATTGGAAACAACTCCCTTCAAAAATCTATAAATTTAATGAGATTTCAAGAGTAGCTCAGTAGGATATGAGAAAAAAACTAACATTTTGCTACTAAGTATATATGATGAAGTAAATGTGTAAAAGGAGCAAAGAAAATTTCAAATACAAAAACAAAGAAATTTTAAAAGTAGATAAACTGATACAGAAATAAAGAAGACATTGGGATAGACTATAGCATCTAGAGACAGATATATGTGTTGTGAATGTATGTATTTAGGCAGTGCAGAGTGGGGGAAAGGGTGATAATATTTTACCAATAATGTGTTTTTAAGTCAGAGGGAACAAAATTAATAATTGCTTCTTTACAGGTTCCTTTCTTGTTCCTATGAATCGTTGTTTTTCAAGATTCAGCTTATATTTAAAAGAACTGTTATATTTCATGGAGTAAAAAGAGTGACCTCAAGTGGTTTCCTTTCAGTCTTCAGGTTTTATTTCACAAGTCCTACTGCCTATAAAACAGAGTAAAACTAATCTCATATTTAAAATTAGCAGGAGAAAATGCTTACAATTCTAGTGTTTGTAGATTCCTAATTTGATGAGCTCATTCTTAACATAAAGTTCAGAAGGTACTTATAACATATCACAAATTATTTTTAAACTTTTATTTGTGTATGTATTTAAGAAACTATGTGTTTAATTGGTCTCATACAAATTAAAAATAAAAGTCCTATTGGTCCAAATTGTTTTAATCATAACTTCACACAGCGTCTACTATGTATTATAAAATAGTTCTTATTGTCTGAAGTTGGTACATACTGTTAGGCAAATGCTAGTACCATATAGGGGTAGAGGAGTTTGAGAAGACTGTGTAAAGTATATATAATTTTTGTTCTTTGGCCCTTCTAGAATTTCATGAAAGGAAAGGTAAGGAAAAAGGATATAATTCCAGAAGAATGATAAATTCAGTTAAGAACCTTCTTTTATTAGGTAGTTTAGACTAATAAAGCAAAGTGACCATAATTTCTTAAGTCTTACAATAAAGTCTAACATGGGAAACTTGCAGGTAAAGGAATAAAAAAATTCCCATCCAAAATAAATTATAACAGCACTGATCATTACTAATACTGCCAACCCCACAAATGTGAGTAGATGGATTATACTTGGCCCTACCTAGCTGATTTGATTTTCTTGTCATGCCATATGGATTTCTAACTTGGATTACACTACTGAACAAAGAAAATACAAATCTCATGGTCTCATAGCAATATAATGAAAATGTTTAACTTTTAAGACTTTCCATTTCATTTCAAAATTTACAAGGGCTCTGAAATAGGTTTAAAGAACTTTTGAAAATGGCACAACTATTTTTTGATATATTGGCACAATTATGATAATTTGTATAATATGATTGTGACAGAGAACCAATTTACAATGAAATTTTTTCCAAGCTGCTGAAATTCTCACCATATACTTAAATTGTACAGACTAATTTTCCTAAAATATCCTTTTGCACAAAATGGTTTTGTGTTAACTGGATATAAGATGTAAGTGAGAATAAACAACATTCTTCTAAATTTCTATGACTACTCTCCAGAGAGCAGAGACAGAATAAGTAAAAACACTTTAAAGAGATTACATTTGTGCACATTTTTTTCTTCTACCTATTAAAATAGGTTAGTGATCAACAATATCTGTATTTAAACTGGAACAATGATGCAGGGAATATAACTACATATATATTTTAATTCCAAAGTGTCAATCAAGAATAATTTAGCCTGTTAATTCATTTGGCCATATGTTCTGGTCAGCATTCTTGTAGCCATAATCTAAAGATCTGACCACATAAGATTTATTTTCTTATGGTTATGAGTTCAATTTATGTGAGGCCAGGGATCTCAGGGCATGGCAGTAGGAAGAGGAGAAAGGAAGAGCACAGGAGCTGTGCTCACATCACAGAGGCCAGAAGCAAAAGAGAGAGAGAAAGAGCAGGGGAAGGAGGAACCAAATATAATCTCCAAGGCCACACCCTCAGGGACCACCTCCTCCAGCCACACCAGACAGGGTACCTCTCAGGTAAATCTATTACAATGGATTTATCCACTTCTGGGATTACAACCCTCATGACTCAATTAAATCAGTCCAAACAATAAATGAGCTCTTTAGGGAACATTTTATATCTAACTATAACACCATTATAAAATAATAAGCAGAAGTAGGAACAGAATTCAAAGAAAAATGTGAAATGTTTCATTAAGTAGAAGGTAGGATCCTAAATGTGGATTTTAGTAGGCTTAAAGTTCTTTTTCATTGCAATACATTTCTGAAATCAAAGTGGAAATGGGAAATACAACTGGAAATATAGTTACAAAAAAAAGCACATTATAATAGAACTAGTTCCATATCTTAGAAGATAAGTTGTATAAATAGGTTCCAAAGAATTTCTTTCCATAATATAGATACATACAATCATGTATGTAGCCCCTGTTATGGTTAAGGCCTTAAACTTTACAGTTAGCTAAGGGCTTGAGTACTAGCTTTGCAGCTTACAAGATATATAAATATAGAAAAACTGTCTTTTTTACTTTCAAGTTCTTCCTCTATAAAATGGAAATAAAAATAGAATTTACTCTTACAAAGATGGTGTGAGGGTAAGATATCTGGCATATGGCAAATGATCAATAAATGTTAGCTATATAGTATAAAAAGAAAGTATTGCTACAGAAGAGATTTTTAAAAATTCTTTTGACTGTGTATTTCTCCCTTTCTTCTGAGGAAAGCAAATGTAAAACTACCTCCAAACCAAAATAAATAATAATATGCAAATAAACTCAGGAGGTAGATGGAAAAAATAGATGATATTTTGTTTTCAGGAATAGAATACATTTAAAATTTAAGATTCAGATAAATTAAACAACACTTGCAATTTAAATGACTACACTCTTACTTTGTTTTTTCTTTCTTGATACTAGGGATTGAACCCTAGGGCATTCTACCTCTGAGTTCTAACCCCATTTTTATTTTAAAACAGAGTTTCACTAAGTAAGTTGTTGAGGCTGGCCTTGAACTTGTGATCCTATCTTAGCCTCCCCTGCTGACTATATTCTTTCTTTTAAACCACAAATTAATGCCTTGAATAGCATTTGTTAAAAGTTCCAAATAAGTTGCCTTTTTCAAATTTAAGAGGAAGAAGAACAGATTCAAGAATGTTCCTTTTCATATTTTGGGTTATTATTTTTACATTAGTCTTGGTTGATCTGAACTAAATTACATCTGTGATAAATGATGGACTCTATTATCTTAGAATCTTCACTGCTATGCCGTATTTGTTCATGTATTTCCTTTTTCTCACATATCAAATATGCTTTTATGACAAAATTCTTGTAATTTAAAACAGTAACTTTATTGCCAACTGATTTTACTTTGTTGTTATGCTTCCAGAACAAGAAATTGTATTAGGAGCTCATATTAAGAACCAACCAACTGGCTCAGCAGGAGAAAAGATAAGCTAGCTTGTACTAATCTATTTTTCCTTCAAACATCTGAGCTGCTTTTTGTTTCTCATTCTACTCCTTGGCAAGAAATTTCCAATCCTAAAGAATCTTAAGCTGTGTGTGCTTTGATGGGAATAACTACCTGTTAATTCTTTACTTGGAATCCAAAGTACCTACCCTAAACCTGAAATCTGAGATAAAATGCTAAGCAACATCCTATTCCAATTACAGTATGTCTTCCATAGCTACACATTCCATATCCACAGA
This sequence comes from Graphiurus murinus, assembly GCA_004027655.1. Lineage (NCBI taxonomy): Eukaryota > Metazoa > Chordata > Mammalia > Rodentia > Gliridae > Graphiurus > Graphiurus murinus. Next base: position 9,101 of record PVLC010034329.1, read on the forward strand.
TCAAATTAACCTTGGATCAAAACATATTAGAAAAAGAAAATGGTGCCTATACTGAACATGTAGACATTTTTCTTGCTCATTCCCTAAACAATACAGTATAATAACTATTTATATACCATTTATACTGTATTAGACATTGTAAATAATCTAGAGCTGGCTTAAAGTATATAGGAGGATAAATGTAGAATTTATGCAAGTACTATGCTATTTTATATAAGGGACTTGACCATCTACAGATTTTAGCATTTGTTGAGGCTGGGGTGTGCAGTTTAGAACAAATTTCCAGTGGATCCTGAGAGGTAACTGTACTTACAAAGCATTTCTATTTATGTTTCTTTTAGAAAGAAAAAAAACTATATAACTTCTTTTGTATACTTTTCCCTTAAAATTACTAGTTAGAAATTGCTGAGGAGGACAAGGTTATATGCATTCCAATGAACTTTACCAGTGTTATTTTTAAAAATTGAGAGAATTTTAAAGAGAATGTTTCTCTAATTTCACTTCTCAGAAAGGAAGATACACTACATATTACATCCATCCCTTATTTTTTACTCTGAAGTTCTTTATAACTTTCTCAACACCTTCCTTTTCCATTCACCAATATTTACAGAATGAATACTCTGTATCAGGCATTTTATTGTACACCAGAGATACAGAAATTAGTATATCAGAAACTAGAAACTCTGCTAAGTGTTAAAGTCTAGCAGACAGCATTACTATATAAAGGAGATCGTAGAAGGAGAATTTTAGTTAACTGGTACCTGTCCTAAAATTGAGTATGAGGAATTTTGAACTCTAAACAAACCATAATTTATACCAAAGCAAGAGACATGTGGAGTATGGGAAGGTTAATAGTTTGATATGGTTACAAAGAAGGATCTGAAAACATTAACACATTCTCCTCCAGGGTTTAATCACGCTTTCTTTCTTATGGGGCTTTTTAACCTACATGAAAACCTAATTGCCATTTAAAAAATAAGAATAATTACTGTCATCAGTGTTCCTCATGAAAATAAAACAAAATGATACTAACAAGTATTTATTGTGGTGCCTGAAATTTATTGAGTTCACACTCTAAGACAATAAATGTAGGCCATTATTGTTGGCTCCTGATTGGTTGGAGTTGCTGAGGGAAGAAAGAAGAACTAAAGGAGATGCCAGGTTTCTCATCTGAGTTAATGGCTGGATGAAAGATCATTCATTTACCATGACAGGGAACCAATGAAAAGAAATAGGTTGGTGCTAAGTTGGAAACAGGGTCTTACTAGGTTGCTGAGGCTGGTCTTGAACCTGTGATCTTCCTGTCTCAACCTCCCAAATACTGGGATTACAGGCATACACCACCACGCCCAGCTGGCTTTCCGATATTTAAATTTCAATTAAAATTATTTTCCTTACCACTAATTTATGTCTCCTACTCTATTTCTTATTCCTAGAAAACACTTCCAAGATTTGGCAATGAAGGCACTTTTTGCAGACTCAAAAGTGAAGACAGTAAATATAGTGCGTTTAAAACTGTCATAATTACTTTGTTACACAAATTGAAGGTTTTTCTGTTTCTTCTAGTAGAAGGCTTCAGATGACAGATCAGTACTTTATGATCAGTTATTCATTAAAGCTCCGATATTCAGTAGAAATTAGTATGTTTATCAACTAGGTATGAAATAATTATTTGCTTTTCAATAGTAAAATGATTTTTAGAAATGTGGCTTAAGACTAAAGTTAATCAGCTAGAATAGTACTATCTGAACAAATAAGCACCCTCTCATCCTTTTGCTAATATATACATATATATTTTTTTTTGATGGAAAGCTTTTTGTAAACAATATGTAATTTCAGAGCAGTCGTCTACAGAAGGTATTGGCAAACTAAGGTCCACCTGTCCTTTCACTTATTCCTATAAATAAGGATTTATTACAACAGTCTTGCTCATTCTTTCTTGTATTATCTATGGCAGCTTTGGTGCTATCATGGCAGGCTGAGGAGTGGTGACAAAGACCATATGGTCCACAAAGCTAGAAATACTTATGATCTGGCCCTTTATGGATAAAGTTTGCCAATTTTTGTCAAAAGCCTTCCTATTCAAAGGGTAGTCTGAAGACTGACAATCACAGCAACACCTGAGGATTTCCTTAGAATTCACCTCAGATATACTGAATCAAAACCTTTAACTTTAGATTTCCTGGTAAATTTAAAAGCTACAGAGTAAATAATGAAGTTCACTATTTAGAAATATATAAATTAGTAAGAGATTTCTTTTTTTTTTTTTTTTTCTGAGGTACTGGGAATTTAACTTAGGGGCATTCTACCTCCGAGCTACACCCCCAGTCCTATTTTTTATTCTTTATTTTGAAACCGAGTCTCACTAAGTTGCGGAGTGCCTCACTAGGTAGCTGAGACTGACCGTGAACCCGGATCCTCCAGTCTCAGCCTCCCGAATGCTGGGATTACAAGCATGCGCCACCACGCCCGGCTCAGTAAGAGATTTCTAAATAGGTAATTTCTTCAGAAATCTATACCAATTACTTTCTACACAAAAGCTTCAATATTACTAGTTTTAAACAAAAAAATATAAGTTGAATGAGTATCTTCAAAACTTGTTTCACTATATCATCACATTACTAAACAGCAGACGTTATGACCACTTAAAACTTTCATACGATAGGTAACTTAAACAAGAAATCAGTTATGAGACTGAATAAGGGAAAAAAATTTCTCCCATCTTTCTCAAATATATAGTTACATTGCTAGTACAGTAGTTTCATGGGTATATCACATATATGCACCCGCATATTTGTCTTTCAAAGTACCATGGTTAGGATAAAATATGGCAAAATATTTTTAGAATCAAGTTCTAAAAAGAATAAAATTAAAATTATCATATTAATTACCAGATTTTAAAGTATAAGTTATAATGGAATGGGATACAATTTTATCAAAATTTAAGATATTTCAAATATATACATATATACAAATAACACACATATGAGTACAAATATACATTCAAAGTTTTCATATATACATTCACAAAGTTTTACTATTCAAGAAGGTTACAAAAGAATTTTAAATCTCTGATGTATACTATAACGAAATAAAATCATGAGGTAGAATTAAAATATCACAGGACTAATTTAATAAAAGCAATTAAATTTCAAAAAACAATTTATATCAATGCTAGCCGCACATATTTTTAAAAATCATATACTATATGACTATACTTTTGATAGAAATATTTTCATGTGCTTATTTTTTTTTAATCTGGAGGTATGGAGCCAGTCTGTTAACATTATTACTTGAGTCTTATTTAAAATGGGACTTTGCAAACTGATCAAACTATGTCATGTGCACGTACAAATATTTAATGATGAATTCCACTATCATGTATAGTTGTAATGTATCAATAAAAAAGAAAATAAATAAAATGGTACTTTGCAAACTTCCACTTTTCACAGTTATATAATTCTGTGCTGATTTACAATGAGCATGTTTTTAGGAGAAATTTTAAATCATAGCCTATGTCCTAGCAATGTAAATGGATTCCTAAGTTATTAGTGAGAAATAGAAAATGCTATTACAGTAGAAAGCCAGAAATATGGATATATACTGATTTTGTGAGTTTTTGTTTTGTGCAGTACTGGGGATTAATCTCAGGGTCTCACACATGCTAGGCAAATGCTCTGCTGCTGAGCCCTCAACTTCAAGGTTTTATGATAAATCTGAGGTAAAGATTATTTGGATAAACATTTACTCTGATGATGTAAAAGGTGAGGAAAAAGTGTAAATATATAGAGTTAATGTTGAACTGAAATGCATCATTCATAAAGAGAAGGTGATGGTCAATCTATTGAGCATTTATTCCTTTGGCTCTATATTTAGTCTAATAATTTGCATTACAAATAAATATCAGTTAAATAAAGAACCTGCCTTTTCGTATGTGTATGTGGTACTAGGGATTGAACCCAGGGCATTCTATTTTTGACCTACACCCCTAGTCCTATTTTATTTTTTATTTTGAAACACAGTTTCAAAATAAACCTTGTGTGGTCTATTCCACCTTAGTGTGGAGGGTCTCACTAAGTAGTTGAAGCTGTCCACAAACCTGCAATCCTTCTGTCTCAGCCTCTCAAGTACTGGAATTACAGGCATGTGTCACCATGCCCATCTCCACCATTTTAATCAAACAAGTTGATTTATCAATCTACATACTATAAGCTATGTTATGGTACTCAAAATTCAAATTTAAAGATTTCTTTATTTTTTTAAGATTTTATTCACATTAACATATTTTGTTTCCTACTATCCTGCCAACTTCTCTGGTCCTACCTTCTCTTTGATACCATAAGCATATCCTGCATGATCTCTATTCTCACTGTTGATTTCAATTCTGCAATAATTACTCCTCTATATATACCTTAAAGTCTTTATCTAAAATTTTACCAACAAGAAATTTTAATTGAGTCACAACCTTATGCTTTGCCAGTGTAATGTTAACTATCATAATGACCCAGGGACACAGTAGGAACCTAAAGATGAGCAAAGATCTTTAAATGGAATTACATATGTACATATTTTAAATACCTCTTACTAGACACTAACTTTCTAACTTGCTCAAAAGTCCTTCTGCTAGTTTATGGAATAAGCTAGATTTGGAAGCCACCTCTTCTGACCTCAAAGCCTTTTCTAGTATAACACGCTGCTCGAATAATTTACAAAGATTGCTGAACACACAGAAACGGTTCCAAGTGCAAAACTGGTAAATGTTCTCTCAGGTATTTCTTATTAGCACCACTCTGTGCATGTGGACACCTGTGCCTTCTCAAAAGCCCACAAATAACACACTGTGAACAACATAAACAAGCACAATAGTGAACAGGTGCAAAGCTATTTCAAGTTATGAAAACAAAAATCAAGGATAGTTAATACAATTACTTAGGGTATGTCTCTGCTTTGTACAGTAATAAAATATATTTAAAATACAGGAGTGTATTTTAACCCTTCATTTCCAGAAGCCACAGTTCAGTACTATCTATATATTCATTAATAGTAACGATGTTGCAAATGGTGGCTCTGAAAAGTAACTAGATAATGAAACTTCAAGATACTCAGATATCAAGGCCAAGTTCATGATCTATCTCTTGTCAGTAGCCTTTCTCTTCTACTGCAATTAGCCATCTGACATCTGTTTCATTAGTTCATAGCAATAAAGAATCTGGTTCAACAAGGAGGCAGCTATCCAAAATCTGTATAAAAGAATAGAAGAGTCAATTAACTGTGTTCAATGTTAAATCTAGTGTGCCTGGAAAAGAAACTTCTAATTTAAATATTAAATTACCCAATTTTCTGGAACTCCAAGGCTTATATTATTGCCCAAAGATAAGAACCCACAACAATTTTTTATGATGTTTTTACTATTTTGTTTCCTATTTTTTAAACTCTAGTGTAAAAAGCATGAAGTTAGAGAAAACAGCATTGTTTTTTTAAAAAGCTAAGATTGTACTGAAAAATAATCTGATAATTCAGTAGTGTCAATCCTAAATTTTCCAGGATAATTCACATGGAATAGTCTATTCTTTGCTGCCCACTATAATAGTTAAAACAACAAACACATTTATATACAAATGTCATGGAAATTCAAATATCTCAGAATCCAGTTAAATACAGAATGCTTTATATAGGAAAAGCATGTTAGTCTATAAAAGTTACCAAACAGTTCACCAAAAAGCAATTCAAACAGAAATCAACTTGTTTCCTTTTCTTTCTCACTTCTCATTTATTTTGCAAATTCCAGATAATATTAAGGCAATATATTTTTTTAAAACAAAGCTGGGTATAAATAATTTTAAAATAAAGCATGTCTTTTCTGAAATTCAGTGTATGCATATTTATCAAATATCATTTGTGGTTGAAAAAACAAGAAATTGGTAAATAACCACAAGAAATCAAGACAAAAAGGCCAACAGCATCAGGAAGTCAGCATATATCCTTTGGTTTATATGTTATCAATGAAATACTGTAGATTGCTGATCTAATTCTATGTATTTTAAGCAGGCTTTTTTGAAAAGGATAACATTCCTTACCTTATCATCTTCCTAAAAATAATAACACTGATAACTGTAAAGTTTCTCTGTGTTTTGACTATGAGCCATGTATCAAATAAGTCATATATGTATATAATCAATAACACATCTAAAAAGTAGATGTCAACTTTCAAACTTTTCTAAAAATATAAAATTGTGAATTTATGCTGATTTCTATAAAATGAATATTCAACTATGTCTTCCAATCTAAGAAATGTGAATATGGATACAACTATCCAACCATGTTTTCATTCTAATAAATGCACAAATTATTCAAGAGACATCTTAAGTACAAATGTCGTGACTTACGTGAGTTAAGTTATAATAAAATTATAGTATGTTTGCTTGACTTCTGATAATTCAAAATGGCTAATTTGAAGGCTTGGGTTACTTACAAGCTATCTAGGAACATTTATCTTTTTTCTTTCAGCCAATATTCATACTGTAAACACAGATAATCAAGGTCATTACATTGCACAGAGAATTGCATGTAATGTGGAGATAATTCTTTTGAAGCAATTCATGCTATGCCTCCAAAAGACTCAACATCAGCTGTAAGATTCAAGATGAAAAGTGTCTTACCATGGAAATCAAGAAGGAATTTATGGAGAACTGACACTCTTGAAAATCTACAATGCCATGATTGCACAACTTGCTATTTCTACATCATATCTCAATAAAAGAAAAATTATTTAAAATCAGTTTCTTAGAAAGTGATTCAATAATATAAGCTTTGGATTCATACATAATTCACCAGAAATCTATTTTTATATAACCTTTGGTCAGCCTAAGCTTGAAATTTAAGTTTTCTAGCAGCACTTGATTAGAGTAAGCCCATTTAAATAGAGTTAGCCCATCTATATAATTTTAAACACAAACATTGATTATCTTCTCCTTGGAAATAAGTCTCTATAAGTAAGACATAAAAAAGTCTCTGGCACAGTAACTCCCTTCACAATGATTACCACTAATTTACTAAGGAAATCATGGATGCTAGTGGTATCTGTCACTTTACTCTGTAGGTTTATGTGATACAAATTAACTCTGGGCTTAAAATGAGTAGAACCACTTTATTACCAAGAATGACTTATTTGGGAATACCTAGGTTATTTTAGTTTTATATCCCTACAAAGTTAATGTCTAGTATGAAAGTTATAGAAGTATAAATCTGACCTCTGATCTAAACAATGGCATTTTTTCCCTGTCAGCAGTTAAGACTTTTATAATTATGTAACAATAACTTTAACTATTTAAGAATGTTAGCCCTTGATCTTTGACTCTACACAAAAAGTACTACAAAGTAGAAGAATTTATTAACATTTTCATATTATTTCTGTAAAATATATACATACACATATTCAAACACATATGATACAGAAAAGTACTTAATGGGTTTTGACAGACATATTTTTCAGAAGGAATGGAGCCAGAGGCAACCCTTTTTACTTTTTATTTTGAAACAAGGTCTCATTAAGTTGCTGAGGCTGGCCTTGACCTTCATTTCTCCTGTTTTAGCCTCCCAAGTACTGGGAGCATAGGCCTACATCACCATGCCCAGCCTATTATGAAAAAAAAAAAAATTTTTTTTTTTTGGCGGTACTGGGGATTGAACTCATCGGAGGGGCATTTTACCTCCGACGTACACCCCCAGTTCTATTTTTTATTCTTTATTTTTGAAACAGGGTCTCACTAAGTTCTGGAGAGCCTCACTAAGTAGCTGAGGCTGGCTGCGAACCCAGATCCTCTGGTCTTAGCCTCCCAAACACT
>PVLC010034330.1:6182-17066 GCA_004027655.1 Graphiurus murinus
GTACAGGTAAAGACATCCATGCACATATTTCTCATTAACCCTTCCCCAATTCCCACCCACCCTCCCCCTATCTCCTGGTCAGTTTAGTGATTGACTTTGATGTGATCTTGTAAGTACATCATGCTCATTAGGGTGTCCCCCCTCCTCCCATTACCTTCCATTAAGTCAAATTTTTTGTTCACCTAAGAATTCTCCTTCAAATGCTAGATTTTAGCAACATTTCTCTTCTCTTATTTGAGTATGAGATGGATATGCACTCCCTCTTGTTCACTAATCAAAGGCTGCTGCTGTATTCCAAGCTACCCCCTACAATTGCCAATTTATGGACACTTTTCTGGACAGTGACATGATGACATAGAGTACTGTCAATATAAAAAGGACAATGCAAAGGGAAGCAGTTGTTATCACACTGCAGGATCAAGATAGAGCACTGCCTATGGTAGTGACAAACCTAGAGTCATCCATCCATCTTTCTGTGTCTAGCCTCTGATTATTCTTATCCATAATTCTGCCTTGGTCTTAGGTATTAGCTTTCCTTACAGGTTTTTTGCCATCATTTCATATCTGTTGTTCCCAAGAGAGGAAATTCCAGCATCAGATTCTAATCCAGTGTTGTAAGGATGATCACTAAGCTCTTCTCGTCTTTTGTCCCCCAAATTGTCCTTCTCTATGTTCTTCCCAGCCAGAGACTGGTTCATGCAGGTCTAGCTCTGAAGCTAGGATGTCTCAATGCATATCATTCTTGTCTCCTAAATCTACTGACACCTTGTGACATATTCCTCATCGTTGTGGGCCATCCATGTTTGTTTTTGTTTTTACTAACAAAACTTCACTAGACATGGATTCTCTCTGTCCCTGCAACACTTCTGATGTACCCCTATGGAAATCCTCTATCATCAATGCACTTAGTAGTCCTTTCCCACATTCTACCTCCGTGAAGCTGTAAGATCTTGAAGACAAAGATGCTGGGTGGGCACTTAAGAGGTTCATATTGAATGAATAAATAAGTTTCAAAATATGGTAGGTAGGAATCTCATTGTTCTGTCTTCATTTAGATATCTTTCCCACTTCTGGTGCCCATTGGATGCAGTGAATTGGTTGTTCAACTATGACTGTCACCTCCATGCTTACCAACTTCTTTGAATTCATCCATGTCTTCACTTGAAAAATTATGGAAATGCGGGATTAGGAGTGTCCGTACAGATGGAGTCAACCAACTTGAACATTCACTGGTTGAACTCTCTTCTTTCAAGGTAAAGAAAGAAAAGTCAGCATGGTTGCTTTCTTATCAGTACTGTAAACACATGGATATTGAGGGAAATGTTAGAATTAGAAGTGAAAGTGTGATTGTGGAAATGGAAGTCATCCATGCAGGTCTAGCTCTGAAGCTAGGATGTCTGGATTCCAACCCCAGGTTTATCATTTAACCATCAGCATAACCTCCGGCAAGTTATATAATCTCAGTCCTCTCATGGCTCAGGAGATGAGAATGGACTTGACCTGTTTAGCCTCTTGTTGTAGTTATAGTTGGATTTAAAGTGTCTCCCAAGCAGGGTTTGGTGGCACATGCTTGTAATCCCAGTATTTGTGAGGTTGAGACAGGAGGATTACAGGTTCAAGGACAGTCTCAGCAACTTAGCAAGGCCCTCAGCAACTTAGTGAGACCCTATTTCAAACATAAAAAAATAAAATATATAAAACAGGGTCAGGGATGTATCTCAGAAACAAAATGTCTCTGGGTTCAATCCCCATTTACACACACACACACACACACACACACACACACACACACACACACAAATGTCCCCTAAAGTGATACAGCCAGATATGAAGGTGCAACATGGTTGAAGGAGGTGTGTCACTGGGGGTATGGCCTTGGGAACTTTATCTGTCCCTGACCCCTTCTCTGGCTCTTTCCGCTTCTAGCCACCATGACTGAAACCAGCTTTTCTGTGCCATGCACTCGACCACCCCAGTTTCTTCCTTGGAGTTGGACAACTCTGGACTGAACTGCTAAAATTGTGAGCCAAATAAACCTTTCCTTCTCTAAGTTGTGCGTGTCAGGTATTTTGGTCATAGTGATGGAAAAGCTGACAAAAACAGCTCCTATGAGGTAATCTAGTGTGTGAAGTGTTGCCAATCCCCAGCTCCCACATACTAAGCACTGTGCAAGCACTCAGTGTCCCTTCCTATTACCATTATTATTCACCTGTGCAACATTCCACATGCCTGCACAGAAGGCCCATCCAAGAGGCACAGAAGTGTGCACACCTGAGATTATTTTTCCACCTCACCAGAAAACACTCACTCCTCTCCCTACTCTTCACTTACTGCTTTAGAAAAACCTTCTGTGCACAATGTAAACCGCACCACATAGTTATACTCTTCACTGCCGAAGTTCTAACTATCCATGGGACTCGCGATCAATTATTCATGCTGATTCCAGAATCACAGCCACAATAATACTAACATTCACTGAGTGCCTATAATTCACAAGTTTTTAACTTGATTGATCCTCAAAACAACCCACTAGAAAGGCAAGATTCTTGTATCATAAAACTTTAATTTAGAAAACTAAAGCAAAGGGTGGTTAAGTTGCTTTCCTAAAGTCACACTATAAATTAAATATGTATAGTTTAAAAGTTGTATTAAAATAAAAATATTCTTATATTGTTGCAAGTTACCAGCTGGTCCATGTACATTGTCTTTTACAAGCAAAAAAAAAAAGAAAAATGACTCAACTTTATGAAAATATATATAAATCCTTTGTAAAAACCCTGCAAAGGATCACAGAGATTTACAAGTTAGAAAAAACTAAAGTCTCTACAATTAAACTTGAGCAAGGTCAGTGTATTTTGTGTTGCTGTAACAAAATACCAGAGGGTGGGTCTTTTGTAAGTTAAAAGTTTATTAGGCTCACAATTCTGATGGCTGGAAGGTCACGACAGTATGATATTGGCATCCTGGTGAGTGGTCCTTGGCTGCATCACAATATGGTAGAGAAGCAGAAAAATGAACTAGTCATGGGAAGAAGCAACACATGTACAAGCAAAGAAACAAGAAAACAGAGAGGAGCCAGGCTCACTCTTGGTATACTAATCCTCTCTCAAGGAAACTAACCATCTCCTACCAAACCCAACCCACTCTCTAGAGGCAGCATTAACCCATTCATGACCATGGAGGCCCCATGAACCAAACACCATCCACTGAGCCTCAGCTTTTAAAGGTTCTACCACCTCTACACCACCACACTAGACACCAAGCTTCCAGCACATGAACCTGGGGGACGGCCCACAGCAAGTGAGCTTAGATACAATTCTGCAAAAGAAGGAAGGGAGAATGGGAGGAAAGAAGAGATGAGAGATAGAATACAGATACAGGGCAGAAAAGGCAGACAGCTATAAATAAATTTCTCATAATGTGCAAGGTGTCATTTTAGGAGCATTTCATTTGCGTGACTTACTAAGATCCTAAACTCCTTTGTTTTTCTCTCTCTTCCCATTCTACCTGTCTGGCCAGAGGCTGGCACCTACACCTGGGAAGCCAGGTAAAGTTTTAACCTGTTTGTGACCTGTGTTCCCACATTTGATGAAGAGACCACCAGTCATTGCTACCCAATCCAGAATGACCTAGGATGCTTTTCTTCCCCAACCATCCCTCCTCACTCACTTCACCTCAAAAGTTCAGACCATTTCAGGTACCACCTGTCTCTTGAATGGGGCCACTTGTCACCGGGACCTCTGAGCTCTTGCGCCCATTGGCTCCTGCAGCACCCTGGACGCCTCCTCACTCTTCGGTGCTTTGTGCCTGCATCCAGAGCTGCTTTCATGTCTCACACAGCATAGCCACACGAATCTCACCAACAGCTCCTCAGTATGCATGGCCTCCGGGTCAGCCTGGCCTCTTCAGCTTCCTCTCACAATGCTCTTCCTCTGGTTCTTAGCTTTCCAGCCTCAAGAACCTGCTTTTCATTCCAGCCGCCATCCTGGGCATGTGACCATTCCTTTTCACCAACCCACTCCCTTCCCCATCTGCAATAGTTTGAATGTGTCCCCCAAGGTTCATGTGTTGGAAGGATAATCTCCATACTCCAATCCTGAAGATCCCATCTCTAAATACTATTACCATATGAGATCTAGAGGATGCTACCCCCACCATAATGGCATTAGTGACTTCATAAGAAGAGCAAGAGAGACTTGAGGTCCCATGCTGGCTCTGTCTCACCATGTGATGTCCTCTGCCATGTTACCATGCAGTGAGAAGGCCCTTCTCAGCTGCTGGTGATTTGAAATTGGACTTCTCAGACTCCAGAAGTATGAGTCAAATAAATTTCTATTCTTACATACTACCTGGTCTCTGGTATTCTGTTATAGAAACAGAAAACAGACTAAGACACCACTGCATTGCCCCTTCCCCAGTTAATGTCAACTCACCTTACAGAGTTCACCCTATGTCTAACTTCTTAAGAATACCTGGCCTGACCCTCCCACCTAAATCAGGTCTTTTATCAGATGTTTGTAGTCTTTCTACAACATGTTACTTTCCTTCCCAACCCTCCCCTCAGTTGATGACCACAAATATTGCTTTGTGTGCCCTGCATGAGGTCATGTCTGTCTGACCCCTTGGCCCTGTGTGCTGTGGGTCCAGGGCCACGTCTGGTGGTGCTCATCCCCTGTCCCTGGCCTGAGTGAACAAATTCATCTGATACTCACACACACCTAACTGGTGTTTTACCTGAGAATGAAAGCAAAAGCAGGTCCAGTATTAGAAACCACCTTCCCAGCCTATCACCTCTACCCAGACAATAGCTGACTTTCAGTTCTGAAGAACCATAGAGAAGTAAGTAATTAGTTGGCAAAATCAGCTTCTTTCTGGATATTACTGGGTCCTATTAGAAAAAGATTAATTCGGGGCAGAATTTTTTGGGGGGTGGGGTTGAACTCAGGGGCATTCCACCTCCAAGCTACACCACATCGCTTTTTTATTTTTATTTTTTTTCTGTCTGTTTTTTAAGATGGGTCTCACTAGGTTTCTGAGAGTCTCACTAAGTTGCTGAAGCTGGTTCTGAACCTGAGATCCTCCTGTCTTAGCCTCCAAAGTACAGGTGTCTGCAATCACGCCTGGCTAGGGGCAGATTTTAATGTAGCAAATTTCTACTCCCATTAAAAAAAAAATCATACCATCTGATATAAATTGAGAGGAAACTCGCCCTGCCAATGACATCCACAAACATGAATAATGAAGGCTCTTGAGTAGGCGGCAGAAAAACAGTATTCTCTCTCTGATGCATGCAAGGGTTTTTAGTATGTCTACATTATCGTGGAAATTTTTTCCAGGGAAAAAGGAACAATGGCTTTTCAATTTCAGTGTGTCAATCAGTGTTTGAATGAAACCAAAGGACAAAAGGGAAAAAATAAAATAAAATCAACCTCGAAACCAACAGAGATTCCAAACTGCTTTAATGTAAACAGTACCGGAATATATGATATTCAGAAAGCATCGCAAAAGTTGGCCTCCTGGAGCCAGAAAAGGCTCAACCACAAAACAAACACCATCAGGGAAAATATAACTTCCACCCAAAACTGGAATAAGCACTTCCCTGGGAGGCTGGGGGGGTGGGGGGGGGATTGCTCCTCAAACCAAACCACAGGGTCTGCAGCCTTGCAGGCAGCACGGCACTCGTGGACGGCTGCCACCAAGCGGCCATTGCCGGTATTACAGCATCCTACAAAGCTTGCATCCCAAGGATTACCCCAGAGGAAAATGACCCTGGAAATTCCCAAATCTAAAGATCATGCCCTGGGATTTTTCATTATTCTACCTATAAAGCAATGATTTGGACAAATAAAAAATTATTTCCCCATGAATACTGAAACTGGGAGGCAAATAAGAAATAATAGTTAAATTGAACAGAAATATTTGATAAATTTAACTTTTTGTTCTCTCATTGTCCCTTAAAAGCTGTTCACTGAGGCTCTTTCTCCCTCTACCCCAGGAAAAATTTCAGGAAACTTACTAATTTTATGGCTCAGTGAAATGTTGTGATGTACTGGCTGGAATTTAAACCTAGCTTTAGAGGGTTGAATTGACCCCAGTTCTGGCCAGGATCTCTGCCTGTTGGGGCTTAGCACTACTAATTATTTTTCCATTCTGATAGCTTTGACTTCTGAGCCCTCTAAGGTTGAGACTCCAAAAGGAAGGAGAAGATAGGAAAGTCCTGAGTAGGAATCAGGACTTAATGTGTAATATTTCTCCTGGGTCTCTATGCACACTCAGCCATCAAGGGTCTCTCTCTCTTTCTGCTGTATTTGCCCAGGCTGAGTGCTATGAACCAAACTGTGTCCCTTCAGAATTCACACATTGAAGCCCTAACCTTCAATGTGATGCTATTTGGAGATTAGACCTTTGGGAGCTAATTAGGGTTAAATGTGGTGAGAAGGATAAGATACAAGATACTAATGTTGGGGTTCATATCTTTATGAGACACCAAATAGCTCATTCATCTCTTCTCTTCTCTTCTCTTCTCTTCTCTTCTCTTCTCTTCTCTTCTCTTCTCTTCTCTTCTCTTCTCTCTCTCTCTCTCTCTCTCTCTCTCTCTCTCTCTCTCTCTCTCTCTCTCTCCACCCATAGCAAGGAAAGTCTGCATGAGGATACAAAGGTCTTAACATTTCTAATTATTTTTCCATTCTGCTAATTTGGGTTTCTGAGTCCTTTAAGGATGAGACTTCAAAAGCAAGGAGAATATAGGAAAGTCCTGAGAAGGAATCTTCTGGATCTCTCTGCACACTCAGCCATGAGGGGCCTCTCAGGTCAAGAAGAGATCCCTCACCAGAACCCAACAATGCTGGCTCACTAATCTCAAATGTTCAGCCTCCAGAACTATTAGAGAATGCATTTCTGTTTTTGAGGCCACCCAGTCTGTGGTGTTTTGTGATGGTAGCCCAAGGTGACTAAGACACTAGGTGAGTATGTTTTATCCTGGCTGGTTTTGTGCTCCTTCTCCAGCCCTGGGAGTGCATCAATACCGAGAGCTCCCCTCTGCTGAGAACTTTTTGCCTGTCCAGCCAACCCTCTTGGACAAGACCCTGACATAATCACATGCCAGTGTTTGCTGATATAGTTCACAGATGGCTCATGAGAAACATCTCTTCATTCTTTCCTGAGACGAAAGGATAGAGGCCACCCATAAAGCAGATGCAATCTCTTTTTCCTTCTGCTCTGAGAGCGACTGGCCAGCCTGCCTTTTACCCTCTAAACTTTCCCAGTGAAAGTCATATAGTTCACCGTGCCCTCACCAAAATTGAGGGGGTGCATAATAAACCCTCCCAGTAAAGTATTCAGAGTGCCATATGATGATTAATTTCATATGTCA
Organism: Graphiurus murinus; assembly: GCA_004027655.1. Taxonomy (NCBI): domain Eukaryota; kingdom Metazoa; phylum Chordata; class Mammalia; order Rodentia; family Gliridae; genus Graphiurus; species Graphiurus murinus. The sequence continues at coordinate 13,555 of PVLC010034330.1, forward strand.
ACTTGGCTACACCACAGTGCTCAGACATTTGGTCAAAAATTAGTCTAGATATTTTAGCAAAGGTTATTTTTAGAGAGAATTAACATTTAAGTCAGTAGACTTTGATAACAGTGGATTACCCCTCATAATGTGGCTGGGCCTCATCTAATCAGCTAAAGGCTGTAATAGAAAAAAAAAGATTGACTTCTTCTAGGGAAGGGAAAATTCCGCCGGCAGACACTTCCCTCAAACTTGAGTCTCAACATCACGTCTTCCTGATCTCCAGTCACCCTCTATTCTGCAGATTTTGGACGTGCCAACCCCTTTGATCATGTGAGCCAATTCCTTAAAATGAATTCTTTCTCCCCGTCTCTCTCATTCTCCCCTGAAAATCACGTATGTATGTGTGAGTGCTTATATGTGTATCTATATTCTATTGGTTCTGATTCTCTGAAAAATCTTGGCTAATACATGGACTCTAGGGACTTGAAGTAAGAGAGGAATCGTGCCCCACACTTAACCCCCAAACAACAGTTGCTCCTCCCCACAATTTCTCTTCAAAATCTTTCCCTAATAATCTTGAGACCCCTCTCATTGGTATCTCAATGAGATGAAGAGGAAACAACCCTACCTCTTCTCCTAGCTGAGCCCCCTCAGAAGAACCACATTCCAGCTGGGTGTGGTGGAACTCATTTGTAATCCCAGTACATGGGAGGCTGAGATCGTAGGATCTGGGTTCACGGCCAGACTCAACTACTTAGTGAGGCCCTCTGCAACTTAGTGAGACCCTGTTTCAAAATAAAGAATAAAAAATAGGGCTGGGGGTGTAGCTCAGAGGTAGAATGCCCCCGGGTTCCAGCTCCAGTACTGAAAGATTAAAAAAAAAAAAAGGGCTGGGGGTGTAGCTCAGAGGTAGAATGCCCCTGGGTTCCATCCCCAGTACCATAAAAAAAAAGAAAGAAAAAAGAAAAAGAACCACATTCCCCACAGCTCTCTTCTCACCCTCCTGTAGCCTCCATGCGGAGAAGAGCTGAGGGCCTTCTCCTGTATCTGGGCCACCTGCTCTGTACATTGCTATGTCTGTTCTTCCCACTCCTTCCTCATTGAGGTAACTTGATTGTTGTTCAGGGTAGCCGAGGCTGGCCTCGAACCCGGATCCTCCAATATCAGCCTACCAAGTACTGGGATTACAAGCATGTGCCACCACACCCAGCTCTCAAAATTTTTAAAAATAAATAAATGAGACCCTGTTTCAAGATTTAAAAGGGGTAGGGGCTGGGTGTGTAACTCAGAGGTACAATGCCCCTGGGTTCAATCACCAGTACCATAGTTAAAAAAAAAAAAAAAAGCATGTAGCTCAATGGTAGAACACACCTGGGTTCAATCACCAGTACCACCAAACACACACACACACACACACACACACACACACACACACACACACACACACACACAAATGAATTTGACATGCCTAACCTATTAAACCTCATAGTTCATGGCTTAGCCCAGCTTACTTTAAACACACTCAGAACACTTATATTAACCTCAAGTTGGGCAAGAATGTCTAACACAAAATCTGTTTTATAATATAATGTTGAACATATCATGTAACTTATGGCATACTGAACAGAAAGTTAGAATAACAGAATGGCAGCGTGGATAGTCACCACAAATTCGGTTAATATATGTGAAGGTACGGTTTCCATCAAAAGCACATCGTGTTCACACAACTGTAAAGTTGAAAGACTGTAAGTGGGAACTGTCTTTAGATGGGGATCATCCTTATACTCTGGAGTGTGGGAGGCTTCCCCTTCATGATCATGTGGCTGAATGGGGCAGAGGCTCATTACCACTGCTCAGCATCCCAAGACAGTATCAGGCTGCATGTGGCTAGCTCAGGAAAAGAGTCAAGTTCAAAAGTTTAATTTCTACTTTGTGCATATCATTTTTGCACAACCAATTGTAAATGCAACCACCATATGTCAGGGACTGTCTGTATATGTATGGTGTGTAAAGTGATATTTTGATGTGGGTATACATCATGGAATGATCAAATCAGAGTAATTAGCTAGCCCATCGCCTTGTTCACATAACCCTGTTTCCAATCTCTCTTGCAATTTGCAGGTAGGGCTGGCCATGGTATACCACTGGAGCCACTAAAATGAACAGAAAGTTGTTTAGAGTGATGTTTCTTCCTTGATGAAAGAAGAGGGAGTCACCTGAGGATGCCTCTCTCTCTTCTCCTCTTTCTTACCTGTGAGTACCATCTTGATGCCTGGAGTACTGCAGTAGGTTAGTGGCATCTTTCAACAAATAAGCAGTGGGTTTAAAAGCCCATAGACTCATAGCATGCATTCTCCACGTTTTCCAGCAATGCAATATATCATCATTAATCACAGTCACCTTGCTGGGCTGTTGGTCAGAGCAGCTTGCTTGTCCTTTCCAATGTGTATGAGAACACATTTCCCTTGAAATAACTGAAAAAAAATCTGATTAATAAGGATATGCTGTTGTCTCCCATAACAATCTAGACATAGGTATTTACAGGTGGGGATGGCAGCTCATTGGTGCCCCCATCCTCAATCTATAGGCTTTCAAAATGATTTTAGTATTTTATTTTAAATTGACAAATAATGTTGTATGCTTGTATTGTGTACAACACAATGTTTAATATATATATATAATTATGTACATATAATCATAGACACACATATATATGTGCATATATATATACATATACATATATATATGTATATATATATATGATGGAATGGCTATGTCTAGCTAACTAACAAATGCATCACCTCACATATTTATCACTTTTGTGATGGCAACACATTCTTGTCACATTGGGAAGGACAGGTGGAGACATACATGCAGGGGAAAAAAAAAAAAAAGAATGTACATGCCCCAAGGAATCTCCAAGCCCCACCTTGCATATAGCTAAGGAGAGGCACACACAGGCTCCATTTTTTTGGTGGCAAATCTGGTCACTCTTCATTACATCTTCCATTCTACCTGAACTGATGGAAAGATACAGTCATCAACCTACTAGATGCTTCACCTTCAAAGAACCTTGAATATAGAAGTTTCCACCGGAGAGAAAGAGGTGCTTTCTTAGTTGCGATTTTCTTGAGTTCTTTGTATATCCTAGATATTAGACCTCTATCTGAAGTGTAACTGGCAAAAATTTTCTCCCACTCTGTAGGCTCTCTGTCAAGGTTCTTGATAGTTTCCTTTGCTGTGCAGAAGCTCTTCACTTTAATGCAATCCCATATATTGATCTTCCTTTGAGCTGCTTGTGTTTTGGGGGTCTTGTTGAGAAAGTTTTTACCAAAAAATGGGCAAAGGACCTAAATAGACACTTCACAAAAGAAGAAATACAAATGGCCAATAAATGTATGAGGAAATGTTCCACATCATTGGCAATCAGGGAGATGCAAATCAAAACTACCCTGAGATTTCACCTAACTCCAGTCAGAATGGCAATCATAAAAAACATGAACAACAACACCTGCTGGCGAGGGTGTGGA
>PVLC010034331.1:0-16966 GCA_004027655.1 Graphiurus murinus
CCTCCGGTCTCAGCCTCCCGAATGCTGGGATTACAAGCGTGCGCCACCACGCCCGGCTTTTTATTCTTTATTTTGAAACCGAGTCTCACTAAGTTGCGGAGTGCCTCACTAGGTAGCTGAGGCTGGCCGCGAACCCGGATCCTCCGGTCTCAGCCTCCCGAATGCTGGGATTACAAGCGTGCGCCACCACGCCCGGCTCTAATACAGTTTTTACATCTCTCTCTTCAACTAGAGTTTGATCATCAAGGATGGGATCTTATTTTATTAATTTTTGTATCTTCAGTCCTTGCTACATAGTAGGTGACCAATAAATGTTGATTGAATATTGAATGATTGATGTGATTCTATTTAATGGTTTAAAAAAGAACCCAGGGAGTTTGGAAGATTATTTACCAAAATATTAACAATAGTTATCTCTCAATGGCAAATTCTAGAAAATAACTAGTAATTGTTTTACTAAAATAATATGTGTACAAAATGTATACAAATCGGAAGTGTACACCTTGGTGGATTTTCATGGTGAACACACCTATGTAACTAGGACCTAGATAAAAATCAAAACATTACAAGCCCCCCAGGAGCCTCCTTATGCCTCCAGGGACTGCCCCCCACTGGAAATACCCACGATCCTGGCTTATAACACCACAACTAGGCCTTGCCTTTTGGTTTCATGTAAATGGAACCATATAATAATTTGCTCTTATGAAAACAAATGAGTTCTGGCTTCTTTCACGCAACATTGTGTTTGTGATATGCATCTTTTTAAGCTATAGATTGCTCATTAACTGTAGGTAGAACTATAGATTGCTCATTCATCATTGTACAGCATTGTATAGTGTATACCATACTATCCATTATACAGCAGAGAGGCATTTATGGTCCTTACAGTTTTAAACTATGAGGAAATTACTGCTATGAACATTCAAGTGTGTATTCCTTGATGAATATGTGTATGTGTGTCTTTTGAATATATTCCTAGAAGACTTGTTGGGGCATACCACTCAATTTTTCAGAGTGGTTGTATCAACTATACTCTTACCATTAATGTATGAGCTGCCGTTCCTCCACTTCACCAACATTTGGAATGACTTCCTCTTTCACCGTGCTGGGAATATAGTGGTATCACATTAAATTTTTAATTTGCATTTCCTGATGATTTAGAAGGTTGAGCTATACGTTTATTGGCCACTTGGGTGATTCTTTTGTGAAGTTCCTATTCAAATATTTAGCCTGTCTTTTGGGTTATCTTTTTCTTTTTGATTTTTAGAATCTCTTTATAAAAATTTTCCATAAAAAATTTTTTGTCAGGTGTATGTATTGCAGATAATGTCTAAGGCATGGTTTGCCTTTACTTTTGTGTCTATGTGTATATGTGTGTGGGGGGGAGGGGTTACTGGGGATTGAACCCAGGCCTTGTGCATTGTGGGTAAGTGCTCTACAACTGAGCCACATCCCATCTCTTTTTATTTTTTATTTTGAGGCAAGGTCTTGAACTTTTGATCCTCCTGCCTCAGTCTCCCAAGTAGCTGGGATTCCAGGTGTGCATCACTGCACCTGGCTTTACATTCTTTAATGTTGTCTTTTGATGAACAAAAGTTCTTCATTTTAATGTAGTCTAATTGATCAATTCCCCTTTATGGTTTCACTTTTTATGTTATGTTTAATAAATATTAACCTAGCTGAATTTCAAGTTTTAAAATTTATTTTCCTCATTCTAATTTTCTACAACAATTATGTATTACTTTTCTAACTGTTTAAAAGAGAAAGATGATTTTAAATTAATAGAGAAGAATGCAAAAGAGCTTAGTATTCTGCAATATAATTTAAAATTCAGTGGACTCAAATATGAAATTATTCTGAAAAAGAATTCAGGAAATGCTAATTCTTTCCATGCCCACAGATGCCTCTTGAGAAAAGCATTTTTCTACATAAGGTGCTGCCTGCAATATCAGCCCATTTGCCTGGCTAGAGCCAGTAGCTTAAGATCAGTGCATTAGCCTGGGAGATGTGCAGATAGAGTGAAGGCAAGGACAGGGAGGTGCCTTAGAGAAACTTTAAGACACTTGTTTTAAAGGTGTATGGTAACAAACTGGCTCAGTCTGATCCTCTCTGTTAAGTGTATGTGGTGGGGTGACCCCAGTGTACCACTGGTCCAGCAGAGAAAGTATCCCACCTCTTTTCCAAGGCCAGACAGTCCCTCTGCTTGGGCTTTGGCCCTAATCCATCCTCCCCTATTTGAGGGCCTCCCTCCTCTGATTGTGCTCACTGTTCTATCAGCAGATATTTCCTCTTTTCAACAGCATACAGGTGTGTGTGTGTGTGTGTGTGTGTGTAGGTGTGTGTGTTCGTATGTGTGTGTTTGTGTGTTACTGGGAATTATTCTACCTCTGAACTATGCTCACAGCCCTATTTTTTCTTTAATTTTGAAACAGGATCTTGCTAAGTTGCTGAGGCTGACCCTGAACTTGTGATCCTCCTGTCTCAGCCTCCAAGTGCAGGAATTATAGGCATGTGCCACCATGTCCAGTTCAGGCATATCTTAAATAAAACTCTTCAGTGCTGCCTTTTTCCTTTCCTATCATTCTTTTTTTTTTTTTCCTTCTTGCCTCTCAGTACATCAGAATCCCTCAGAGTAACCTCCACACATTCTTTCTCCACTTCTTCGCCACTAGGACTTCAGCCCATTGTGGTTTCTTTTCAACTACCCTTCCAAAACTGCACTTGTCAATGTAAAAAAAAGACCTCTGTTTTTCTGAACTGAATGGACATTGTTCTTTTTCCATCCCAGCAGCCTTTAGAAAGAGCTGACCAAGCTGGGCGTGGTGGTGCGCGCTTGTAATCCCAGCATTTGGGAAGCTGAGACCAGAGGATCCGGGTTCGCAGCCAACCTCAGCTACCTAGTGAGGCGCTCCGCAACTTAGTGAGACTCGGTTTCAAAATAATGAATAAAAAATAGGGCTGGGGGTGTAGCTCGGAGGTAGAATGCCCCTGAGTTCAATCCCCAGTACTGCAAAAAAAAAAAAAGAAAGAGCTGACCACCCCTTCGTGACTCTTTTCACTGTCCTGGTTTTCTCTTGCCTCACTGTTTGCTCCTTCTCAGACCCTTTAAGGCTCTTGTTGTTACAAGTAATTAATGAATGTTGTAAAATCTCAGTGTTTGGTCTTGAATTCTCTCTTCCTAACTCTCTGCCATGGCTCATGGCCAGGTAACCATATCCATGGCTATGGTTTTAAATTCTGTCTGTAGGTTGTGCTTCTACAGTCCCTTTTCCAGCACAGGCCTCTCCACTGAGCCCCAGTTTCATATATCCAACTACTTATTTGACATCTGCCTTTTGAAGTCTCACCGCATGTTATGCTTAACATGTCCTCTTTGGACTTTCTTTCCGCCCATCATTCCAAGCTTGGTCTTCCCCAATTCTTTCAAACTTAGTCTTCCTCAAGTGTTTGCTATTTCATTAAATATCACCACCACCATTTACCTAAAGACAGAAATAAATACAAGAATCAATCTTGGCTTCTCTCTCCCCACACATTCAATTCATCTGCAAGTCCTGCCCATACTTTCCTGGTCTAAGTCACTATCTCCCCACTCAGTGCAACTTATGTTCCCAACTAGTCTGCCTCTCATCACATCCTCCTTTAATCCATTATCTGCAGTTTTAAAATATAAAGTCATTCAGGTCCCCAATCTAAAACCCCTCCATGACCCTCTGCTGCATTCTATGCTCCTTGCCCAGTTGGTCCCTGCCTTCCTCTCTGACTGAAGGGATCAACCGGTCCCTTCATTCTTAGACATCGTTAGTACTGGCTCTTCTTAGGTTCTCAGCTGTACCCAGCTCTTTATCCCTCCTCTGGTTCCTCCTCGTGGCTTGCACAGGGTTGGCTCCCTCCTGTTGTATGTTGCAGTTTAAATGCCTCTTTCTTTGGGCCTGCCACCCTAGGTAGATCACCTAGTTCTTACCTTAGCATCATCATGATTTATAATTAATTTCTTTATTCATTACCTGCCTCCCTTACTAGCATATAAGCTCCATTAGAATGGAAATTTGGGTTTTCACTAATGCATGACACAATACCTGTTGATACTTCAGAAGTAGTTTTTTTGTTGTTGTTTTGTTTGGGGGCTGGGGATTGTACCCAGAGCTAAACATGCACTCTACCACCGAGCTATACTCTCGTCAGTGTTTTTTTTTTTTTTTTTGCGGTACTGGGGGTTGAACTCAGGGGCATTCTACCTCCGAGCTACACCCCCAGCCCTATTTTTTATTCTTTATTTTGAAACCGGGTCTCGCTAAGTTGTGGAGTGCCTCACTAGGTAGCTGAGGCTGGCCTCGAACCTGGATCCTCCGGTCTCAGCCTCCCGAATGCTGGGATTACAAGCGTGCGCCACCACGCCCGGCTTCGTCAGTGTTTTTTAAATGAATAAACTTTTGGAATCCATAGCAATTTTGCTGTAAAAGAGACTAGATTCCCTCATATTCATTTGAATACTAAGTATTCATACTTCACTAATCTGAACTTGCTTCACTTTCTTGTAAATTCTAAGAGCTGATTTAATTAACACAGACATGAATATAAACCAAGGCCAGAGTCGGGTGTGGTGGCACACGCTTGTAATCCCAGCATTCGGGAGGCTGAGACCGGAGGATCCGGGTTCGCGGCCAGCCTCAGCTACCTAGTGAGGCACTCCGCAACTTAGAGAGACCCTGTTTCAAAATAAAGAATAAAAAATAGGGCTGGGGGTATAGCTCGGAGGTAGAACGCCCCTGAGTTCAATCCCCAGTACCGCAAAAATAAATAAATAAATAAATAAATAAACCAAGGCCAGTTTAGACATGTGTCTTCTACTGAGTATTCCATTAAGTTCTGCCAAAGACTATCTTCAAGAGTTGCCACTTGAACCCCACAAAGCACAGGGTCTACAGATGAATGTCTGTTAATAAGGTTAGTTCTCTGTGCCTTGGTGACATGCATCATGTTTGGTGAAACACAGTCTAGCTATTGAAAGTATTCTATATTTTCTTGTCTTTGGTCACTTCACATGTTTAATAAGCTTGTGTTATTGCCAAAACTGACTTATTTTTTCCTTTGTAGACTCTCCTAACTCCTCATTATGGAATAAATCTGGTGTCAGCGTATATAGTCATGGTGTTCATGGGCATCTGGGCATTTTTTGTTGCTGGAGGCAGCTGCCGAAGCCTGAAACTCTGCCTGCTCTGCCAAGACAAGGACTTTCTTCTTTACAACCAACGAGCCAGATAACCTCCAACAAGCAGTGCCTCCCAAACAGCTGGCTGTATCATTAGAGGAAGCACAACAGTGCCTTTTTCTAAAACATCCCTTTTTCTGGTGGAATTTAGAAAAAGCAAAACAATGTAGATTGGAATTCCATTCACACGACTTTCAAGCAACAGGTCTCTAAGGGGTGCACCAGTGGCCTGCATCCCGCCTGCACAGTAGAGTCACCTGGGGAAGCATAACGACTACTGATTGGGCAGGGCTCCCACTTCCAGATTTAATTGGCCTGGACAATTTTTGAAAGCTTCCAGGTGATTCCAGTGTACAACAAACCTGAGAACCCCTGAGTTTCAAATAAGAACTTCCTGAAAATACCCTAAGAGAATGAGAATCTTGTATTTAACTGTCTCTTAACTCAACTTGTGCTAAGCAAGTAAATTTCTGAATGTCAAATTCTGTTAGCCTTTATCTTTTCATGTTCTGAAGTCACAAAAGGCTGGAGGGCTATCGCCTCTGTGAACCACTGGCATGTATTTCACTAGTACTGTCTTAGGAAAACATAGCAGGCTGTGCTTCTAAATGCAATAATAAATTACACTGACTTGCTAGGATAATTTAGCCAAAGTAAGACTTGATTAATAAGGTGTATTTTCCCAAAGTTTTTCCATTCTAGGTTTTGCTTTTTAAGGTATGGCATTTTTTAGTACAAATTTGTTTTCTTTAAGATTGATTATTTTTTCTGACTTCCTTGGGAAAGTATAAAATTAAGAATAGTGCAAAGTCTGTGAGTCTTTCCTCGGTTTAAAGCTGCAGTGCTTGCCATGTGAGTGCTAGGTCTGGGCTGGCAGAGGTGAAGCCAGCCCAGACCTAGCACTCTTGTTCAAGTGGCAACTCTTGAAGATAGTCATTTGGCAGAACTTAATGGAATATTCAGTAGAAGACACATTGAGTTATCTCTGAGCAGCTGGGCAGGAAACTGAAGGATGGGCCCTGGGACAGGCCTCACTGGAGCTGGTGGAAGTGTAACCAAAGGCATGAGGAAAACAAGGCGAAAGGGTAATATTGACACCTTTCCTTTGCTCCTGTGATGCTGAATAGCAGTTTTACCCAAATGGTTTTGTATAAAGTTCAAAAGTCGACTCTGTCTTTTGTTTTTGGTAGCAATGATTTCAGCATTCTCTTTATAAGAATACTGAAGGTGTTTGCTCAGCTTCTAAACAATCCCTCTGATTTCATTTATAAAGAGGAAATGCCAGTGAATTGTGACCTTACTAGCTGGACATTGTTCCCAGTTGATGTCTTTTGAGTACCTGATAATGTGAAATGGAAATTATCTCTGATACCTCAGGAAGCCCCATATGTGCAGTAGAATATCCAAAAGAAATAAGAGCAGCAATGAGAGGGCTCTACAGTGACATGACAGATGGATGAGTGTGGCAATAGTACTGGGCTGGGGAAGAATAATGAACATGTTTGAAACAGAAATGTGGGTAGTGTTTTGAGCTAACTGCACATCATTCTGGACACCAGAACCTTCCCTATGAACTAGACCTTTATCAAGGAAGCCTCCTCATGTTTAAAATACTAGAATACTCCAGCTAGAGAGTCAAGAGGAGTGGGGCTTCTATCAAGGCTGTAAATAGTCTAATAAGCAATTATAATTCTTCCCCTGATGGTTACTACAACACTAGTACCAGTGCTTCTGCTTGGGCCCATAGAAGTAGGATTTATTCTTAGCAGAACATGGAATTTTTTGGTGAATAGAATAAGAAAAATAGATGGTTACTATTGACTTGGAAATCTCTCACTCTTTTTAAATTTTTATTTATTTTGTGTCATGCTGGAGTCAAACCCAGGGGCCTCATGTATGCTAGGCAAGTGCTTACCATTGACCTAATCCCCAGCCCAATTTACAAATCTCTTAAGTGGCTACTCTGATAAAATATTTGCTGATCTGTTCAATATAGAAAATCTGAGAATTTTAATATTATTCATACTTGGACTCTGAGCAAGTTTTCTGTTCATTAATACCTTAATATTAAGAAGCTGGGATATTGTAAAATCTCATTTAATAAAAACTCAGATGAGAAGGAAAATTTCCTTGGCGAGATTGTTGTTTTAGTTCAAGAAACTATTTAATAATCCTTGGTTACCTATGAATAAGGGAACAATGTTCTTATATTTCTCTTAAGATATGAGTATTGCCATAGTTGGCTTAGGCACTGTTGTTTCAAATAGCTTGGTTTTCCTCCTGCCAAGGAAGTTCAGAGGGAAGGCATATTCTTCCTCTGTTGCTGTGTATGTAGTGTGTGTGTGTGTGTGTGTGTGTTTCAGTCACTGGGGATTGAACCCAGGGGCATTCTACCTCCTAGCTACATCCCCCAGCCCCATTTTATTTTTATTTTGAAACGGTCTTGGTAGGTCAATGAGAGTCTCACTATTTGCTGAGGCTGTTCTCAAACCTGTGATCCTCCTGTCTCAGCCTCCCAAGTACTAGGACTATAAGCATACACCACCACACCTGGCTTGAATTTTTTTTTTTTTTTTTTGCATTCATTACCTATAATGAGTTTTCTGAGCCCTGGTAATAATTGGAGAGGAGTGGTGTTGATGTTGCATGCTTTCCTGCATGCAGGATTCTCTCCACTTGGGGGAAAATGTGGTCATAGTTAACACTGACCTAGGAATTTGAATATTGTTGCAGTGCTTAGATATGTTGCCATATGAATAATAGAGATGATTCTGTTGCTGTCTAGTATAAGCTGTGTTTTTATAATTCATTTGAATTCATAGTTGCACCTGGAGATGTCCTATAACCTCGATCCCAGCCTAGTAAATACAGGAGCAGCGGCCTCTTTTAGAGCATCTTAATGAAAATGTGGCTGGAAAGGAAGTAATGATGATTTCTGTAGAGTGCACAGAAAATGGCTCCTGTTCCCAGTGTTAATCATTTTCTTCTCAGACACATTTCAGTGTTTGCTAAGAGTGGCAGATTCATACCAGGAAGGCTAGGTGTTCTTATTCATGCAGTGGATGCTGTATATGCAGTTGTGACAGACGATTCCACGTACCCTGCTACTCTTTCCAGTTGCTTTAGCCCATCCCCCAGACAGGCTTTAGTAGTCAGTGTGGGCCCCAGAGTGACAGGGAGACCTTGCCGGCCATCCAGCCAGGGCGGCAGCCTGCCTGGGGCATCAGTGGCCTGCTTCCTGGGAAGAGCTCCTTGAGGGTGCTGGCTTTTGACTAAGTTTTTTCTAGGCCTCACCATTCCTAACTGCAGGTAGACAGGATGTCACACAAAACAATTTTAAAGTGCTTTGCTTAGAGCATATTTTTATGAATACAATGTACCTATTTTTCTTTTAATAAAAGACTTTCTTCTAGTAAATTTCAGTGTTTAGAAGAGGTAGGAACTCTATAAATTCTGTAACATTTTATTTAAGTTATACCTATGTCCTATATACTTGCACTATGAGACCTTGCATTCAGTATGCAATGCAATAGACTCCAAATCTGTATTTTTCAGTAAATAATAAAAAGATTTTTTGGCACTACTCATTTCCCATGTTTTCCCGTCTCTGGAGTAGTGTATCTTTCAGTATCTGTTACTACAGTTTTTGTCTCTTTTAAATCTTGGCTGTACATTCTGTTGTTTATAACTGATAAATTCTGCGACTTTTTCAAAGAAAAGTTCTTTATCGAATTTAAAATTCATAAAGCCTATTTCATATCCATATATTCAGAAACAGTTTGGTACAGAGAAGTTCTTGGAGGTTTCTAAAACCAAGCAAGAAAAATCATCAAAGATCCTGGATCCTGACTTTGAAAACTTCAAGTAATTGTAAAATAGTGAATTTATGAAACATCACATGATAGTAGCTAAAGACCAGAGTTAGGTAAAAAGAGAGAGTACACATTAGCTTCTTGCTGGTGCCAAGTAGCCTTCAGACTCCTTTTGTTTTTCCTCCCCGTGGTGAGGAGATGGTGTGGCTAAAGGGTCAAAGCTTGACCTTCACCATCAGGCAGGACATGTAGGGAATTGTGAGGACCTGTAAGCCCAAACCATGTGATGGCGGTTCCTTCTGGTTTGAAATGAAGCTGCTGCAGGTGTGTGCTGATCATATTACTGGATGATGTCGCCTCAGGGGCCAAGTGCTCTGTGCTTCTAACTCTAAACCAGGGGAAGAGGCACACATTCCTCACGTGACAGGCCAGATTCGTGTACAGTTGCGTTGGCCCTTCCACATAGAATTTGTAGCTCTCATTTAATTGTTATCCGTTTGGCATTTAGTTGGAATGGAGGTTTTCCTGTGACAAGCTTCAACATGTGAGAAACCTACCACGGAAAGAAGTACAGATTTTACCTTCATCTCACTGACAATGCAGAATAGAACATTCTGCTGGTTTATGTCTAAGTAGAACTGGGGATTCAACACATTCTAAGATGCTTTTTAATAAATTAGGAGCCCCAACTAGGTCTTGGCTTTCAGGATCAATAATTTGCAGGTAGTACTATGGCTTAAATGTGGACCACTGACCCTCCTGCTTCTACGTAGTAGCAAAACTACACATTTGTTAGTGCTTCTGCAAAATCAGAGCTTGAGTTTATATGCTTACTCAGGGCTTACCATGCATGGAACACTGCTTTGACACTTTATTTATTTATTTATTTATTTATTTATTTATTTATTTATTTTGATATTGGGGATTGAACCCAGGAGCATTCTACCTCCGAGCTACACCCTCAGCCCTATTTTTTAACTTTTATTTTGACACAGGCTCTTGCTAGGTTGATGAGAGTCTCGCTACTTGCTGAGGCTGTCCTCGAACCTGCAATATTCCTGTTTCAGCCTCCCAAGGCTTGGGATTACAGGTGTGTGCCACCACACCTAGCAGTGCTTTGACACTTTAAAAGGATGGAAGAGAGCATGATAGTGGGGATCTTTGTCCTTGGGGGACATAAAATTATACACACAGATTAAAACACATAAGTATTACTTTAAGCCAACTACAAAATGCACTAAAATTATGAACAATATAGAGTAGCTTGACTATATAAGTGATGCTTCAAGGTTTGGGAATGGACAAAGGGCACCTGGGAACTGGATAAAGATTAAGAAGAAAAGGTGGTGACTGAGGACTGAACCCTGGGGTACTCCAAGTAGGAGGTGGGAACAGGAGGAGGAGGAGGAGGTGGGCTGAGAGCCAGGAACAAAGGAGGTCAAATGCTGCTGATGCTAGGTGTGATTTTTGTCTCCCTCTTGATTTGGGCCTTCCCTATGTGCCTCTTTTCAGAGAGAATCTGTGTCTTGCAGTTCATTCGGCTGTACTTTACTGTTATATACTGAAGTCCTGTGGGTGTGGTAGTGAGATGTGGGGGACAGGGCATGTTCCATAATCTTAAAATTAAACCCCAAGTTTTCAGTAGGCTGCATTCCTGGGCTAAATGTCTCTTAGCTTGAACACCCCTCTTTCCCCAATAGATGAGACAAGAAGAATAGAGGAATCTGGGGTTGGGGAAATGCTTTTGCCCCAGGTGGGATGAGGTACTGTTGAAGTCTTTTTCTTGGAGAGTAGGCCCTTGGTATAGAGAAAACTGTAGATGTATTTTACAATGATAACACAGTTTCTCATTCTTCAGCTAGTCCACACCCAGACTCCAGCAATTTGTCAAAATTAGCATTTAAGTATCCTTGATAGTGAATGGCTCCAGCAGCTTGTGTTCTAGGTAAGCAAATTTCAGCTGTGTTTGTCCAGATTTCAGAATGGTAGTTTGCCCTGAGATCACAGTTCTCTGGTGGGTTCAATAAAATTATTGATTTTCTGTATGCAATATACATGACCAAGTGGAGTTAATCCCAATAATACAAAATTGGTTTAGGATACCAATATCAATCAGTTTGCCACATTAACAGACTGTTAGCATGATCATATTAGTAGATACAGAAACCGCTTTTGACAAAAACCAACAACTATTTATGATAACTCTCAGCCAAACTAATAGAATAAAATAGAATAGAATTTTTCTAACCTGAAAAGGGAGCATTTGTGTAAAAATGTCCAATAGGGTTGTATTTAATGATGAAAGACAGGATATTTTCCCTTCTAAGATTGAAACGAAAAAGGCAAGAATGTCTACTCTCGCCATTTTTACTCAGCATTGTATTGGAAGTTCTAGCCAATACAAAAAAGGTGAAGAAAAGAAACACAAATTATACAGATGGAAAGGAAGAAACAAAACTGTCCTTAATCACTCGCTGATGATATGGTTATCTGTGTAGAAAATCCCAAGAAAGCTACAAAAAGGCTACTAGATGTAATTAGTGAGTTTAGCACAGTCATAAGATAGATGATCAACATAAACAAATCACATTTCTATACACTAGCAAGAAACAGAAATTGAAATTGGTTGCCTCTCTAGAACTAGTTTACTTCTCAAACTGTCTGTAGTGCAGGACTGTTTTTAAAAACTCAAATCCATTAGCCAGGTACAGTGAAAGAGTATGTGCCGTATATACCTGTGTCACTCCCACCCCAGTCATCCTTTGATGGTTCCTACCTGTTCCTTTCCATTCAGTCCACATCATCTTCCAGAGTCAACTGCTGGCTCTCACTTCAATCACCATAAATCAATTAATTTGTTTTTGAACTTCACGTAAGTAGAATAACATGAAATGTATTCTTTTGTGTCTAGCTTCTTTCACCCACTGTAACTTTCTGAGATTTGCCCATATTTTAGTGTATATCAGTAATTTGCAACTTTTTATTGCTGGATAGTATTCCATTTTGTGGATATACCACAGTTTGTTTAACCATTCTTCTGTTGATAGATAGCATTCTGTGCATACTGCTATATACTGTGCTTAGTGGCTTCTATTTGTCTCCCTGCATGAGACTGTGAGCTCTTTGAATATAGCAACCTGCCTAGTCATGTAATCTGTGCTTAGTAGATGGTAGTTTTTCATTAAAGATTTGCTCTTGAATGAGGAGGTATGGAAAATTCGTTTGGAAATTATTTTGAATGGTAGGAGGGAGATTACTCCAGATTTAACCCAGTGGCTAAGAAGGAGTGATAATCTCCTGAGCTGTTTATTAATGGCTACAAGATCCTCTGGAAAGATGTACCATATTCAGGAAAACTTTTCAAATGGTTACATGTTAGGTAATTGGAAGGAGAGACACTAAGATACCTGAGACCTATTGTTGGATATCTAGTTTCAGCAGATGAACTGATTATGTTATCCATCTCACTAGAAAAGTCTTTGCTTCTTCCAGAGAAGGCTCATTGACTGTGTCATCATGGACATGGTTCATAGAGGTCTCCTTCTGACTTCGACCCAAGGGCCCTGTGTTTGTTGTCTTTGTTGCAGGTTACTATAAGTTAATGTTTGAAATGAGTGAACTCAAGCAGAAATGATGACTTTGACTTGTAGTATCAAGAGGTCATAGCTGACTGTGTGGACAGAGATTGTGCTCCTTCCCTGGCCTGTGGGATTTTATAAGGTTACTGCGTGATTGGTATAGGCACGGTGAATTCTGTTGCACAAAGGTGTTTCCATGTTGCTGGAGTTATGCAGGTTGGCCCTAACATTGTCATGAAAGATTCCAGTGCTGTAGGAGCTGTGTCAGTTTGCCTAGTAGCAGTAGCAGATTCTCTATTTTCCACTCAGAAGAAGAAGCTGTGTGCCACTCCCTGGGCTACATAATGTAGTGCAGGTGCATTTTAACAGTCAAGAGTATACACAGAAGAGTCATTACCAAATTTCTGGTTGGCCTACAAGTGTTAATGATATGCTCACTTGTTGCAATAACTTTTTATGGTGAATTCTTCAGTACAGTAAAGTATTTTGGCCCTTATCTCTACCCAGTCATTCTGTAATGAAGGTGGAAGAGAGGACTCCCCTCTGTGGCACTGTCCAGACCTCACACCTCCCCACACATACCCTGCCACAGTTGAATCTGAGCCTAAAGATGGTGTGAGCCAAGTGGTGTGCCCCTGCCGGTGATCTCCAGTGTGGATGGCAACTCCAAGCTAGCCTAGGCACAGACCAAAGATGCCACCTCTGCTTCCCAGCAGGTGGCCCCAGAGGTCAAGTTTCCTCCCATAAGGGAATATTAGGATTTCTGACACTTTGAGGGAAGGCTGCTATTTCTAACACGAGGGGGTGGGCAGAACTAACAGTACAAGAGACTCAAACCAGAACCTATCCTTTTCTGCTCTGGAAGTTTAGAAACATGTTGCTAGAGCTGGATGCAGCAGCACACTCCCGTTATCCAAGTATCTGGGGGGGGCTGAGACAGGAGGATTTCAGGTTTGAGGCCAGCTTCAGCAACATAGCAAGACTCTCAGTAACTTAGCAAGATCCTGTTTCAAAAAACAAAAAGAGCTGGGGGTATAGCTTAGCGGTAGAATGTCCCTGAGTAGCAGAAGAGGAGGAGGAGGAGGAGGAGGGAGAGAAAGTGGAAGAGGAATAGGAGGAGGAGGGGGAAAAAAAGGAGAGGGAGGGAGGGAGAGTACCTGGTCAGTGGGGAACCTCAGGGCTCTGAGGAGACCAGAGGTGGGAAAGAGGTGCTGTTGGCAGCTGACCAAGGTGTTGTAGGAAGGTCCTGCTGCAGTTAACAAGGAGCCCATGTGCCTGCAGTCCCAGTTCAGGAGAAAGCCTTAGGATGTCCCAGGACTGAGTCACTCCTCAGGAGGGCCAAGAAGCTGCCCACCACAGCAGGGGAAGAGGTAGAAGGAGAAGAGGGACTGAATCTAAGATCTGCTGCTAATCTGTTCATCTTGCTTGGGTTTCCTCCTGTCTCCCTCCCTCCCTGGTCCCCCATCCTCTCTGTCTCATCCCCATACCTCACCCCCATGGCACTCTTCCAGGGTTTATTGTCGTGTGAAAGTTCTCTAGGCTTAACCCTCCCAAAGGCTACCTCAACAGAGGAAGTTAGCCATCCACATCTGCACATGGGATATGATTAGTGAGACTGAGACACTCAATTGATTTGATTTTAATAAATTTAAATTTAAAAGCTGATAATGGATTCAGTAATTGGGAAAACATTTGACTGTGTTTGGAGAAACTCTGCTTTTCAACTGTGAAGTTTATGAAATCTAAGTATGGATCAAATATTTACAAGGAAAATTTAGCATCCAAATCGAGATGTGTTGTAAGTATAAAATACACACCAGATTTTGAAGATTTACTATGGGTAAATTAAGATATCTCATTAAAATACTATTACATGTTGAAATTATAGTATTTCAGATCTATTGGGTTATAAAAATATTATTAAAACTAATGTCACTGGTATCTTTTACTTTTTTAGTGTGACTACTAGAAAGTTTGAAATGTCATATGTTTCACATTATATTTCTATTGGGCTCTGTGCTTTAGATTGTTTTAGCTGCATTTAGATGAGATGATGTCCATCTAAATGAGGACTTGAGTTCCTTCTCTGCCAGCCTGTGGCTGTCACGTGCATTCCTCCCTGACATCAGCCCAGATGAGTCTTGAGTTTGGGGAACTCAAGATGCTCACTGCCCACTCCAGGGTGCGCTTTCTCTACCGCCCCAGGGGGATGGGGCGATCCCAGGCCTGAGCACTTCAGGCACACTGTCTGGCTGCCAGCCTATCTTTATCCTTGCACATGGCTATGAAGCCTGGAAGGATGCCAAAAGGGAGACCAGAAGAATCCTTGGGTTGCAGCTAGTGACCGCCAGAAGCTGGAGGATGTGTGATGTTTCTACTCCAAGTCCAGCCAGCTGCTTCATCACCTCCTGGAGCAAATTACTCTCCAACAGTTCACTCATCTCCATCCTAAGGCTGCTAAGGTGAAAATTGGAGGCTTTTCTTAATAACTCACACAAATAGTGATGATGCCTGCTGGTAACTTTCATAGGACTGCCTCTCTTAGAAAACTGGGATGTGAAATCTGGGTTTAGACAAAAGGTTATATGGAGGGTGATAGCATAGTTTACAAAAGAATCCAAAATAAGGCTGGGTGTGGTGGCACACACTTGTACTTGGGAGGCTGAGACAGGAGGATCCAAGTTCACCCAGCTACTTAGTAAGGCCCTCAGCAACTTAGTGAGACCCTGTTTCAAAATAATAAAAAACAGGGGTGGGGGTGTAGCTCAGAGGTAGAATGCCCCTGGGTTCAATCCCCAGTACCACAAAAAATAAAATAAAATAATGGGCAACCCAACGAAGCCATCCACCGATGTGTACAACACTCTAAGGAGTAAGAAGAGACACGGGACCTATTCCCTATATTCACATCCCTTTGGTTCGGAACATCTTTCTTTTCCATCTATCTATTCAAATCTGACTTGTTCTTCAAGCTCCAGTGTACACCTTCTCCTACCCCCACTCAGCCTTCCTGTAATTACTCTGGATTTCCCACCTTGCTAACAAAGCAGCTGTGTGACTCAGGAATGTACGTGTGGGTAGGCCTCCATCCTCAGTGGAGCCAGGTTCTAAGACCTGGATGTGAATGACATCACTATTTGTTCTTGTCACCATCACAGGTAGATAGCTGCAAAGTGCTTTGCAAATAGAATGCTTTTAACTTTACCTCAAAAACAGTCTGATGTGAAACATTTTTATTTATACTTTCTTGTTTTACAGTGTCTATTTTCATTTCAATCATTGTAAAATAAACACAGAAGTGCTAAACAG
Organism: Graphiurus murinus; assembly: GCA_004027655.1. Classification (NCBI taxonomy): domain Eukaryota; kingdom Metazoa; phylum Chordata; class Mammalia; order Rodentia; family Gliridae; genus Graphiurus; species Graphiurus murinus. The sequence goes on from PVLC010034331.1 coordinate 15,912, forward strand.
ACCATCATCACAGTGGCCTGTGGTCCGAGGCACAGGGACCGGGGGTGCTGCGGACCCCAGTGCTTCCTTAGGGCCAGTCAGGAGGCCTTCAGAGAGTTCTGAGAGGGAGAGGAATTGAAACACAATTGAGAGTCAATGCAGCAAATCCTAGAATGTCTCTTAAAGCATCAGATCCAGGTTTTTACTATTTTTTTTTTTTTTAACCAGATGATACTAAAGAAGCAAAGAGGCTCAAGATACCAGGGTTTGGTAGCAAGTGGCAAAAAAAAAAGACTAGAGATGCCAGGGCCTTCCCCCATACTTGTTTTTGTCATCTCCCCCTGGAGATGGAGATCTCCAAAGCACCCACCACACAGCAGAGCCAAGTGTGAGCGTGCAGGACGCACTGCAGCACTGGTTTCCTGCAGGCGCGGCTGGTGTTGGTGGGATGATGGAGAATAAAGCTGGATCCTCAGGAGTCCTGCAGGGTTAGCAAAGAAGCAGCTGTTTTGATTCTTGAAGCATTCCTTCTGGTTTTGCTTGATCTCAGCCACAAGGACTGTGGGCCTGGGCCATGCCGAGGGGACAGAGGAAAGGAGAAATGCCATTGTCTTCACCTTCCAGTAAGTATCCCCTTTTACAGCCAGCCCTTGTGCCAGGAACAGCAATCTCTCTATTCTCTCACACACCTCATTCATGTATACAGTCTTTTGAAAGACAGCACCACTGCTTTGAAGTGGTTCATATTAGTCTCTGATTGGCAATTCTGGGCTATAGCCAAGAAACCACCTTCCCATGTTGCTTGATCCTGAGGATTGTCTTGCTCTCTTTTGATAATGCATCAGACATGTAAATTGAAATGCCACCCCAGCCGGGCGTGGTGGCGCACGCTTGTAATCCCAGCATTCGGGAGGCTGAGACCGGAGGATCCGGGTTCTCGGCCAGCCTCAGCTACCTAGTGAGGCACTCCGCAACTTAGTGAGACTCGGTTTCAAAATAAAGAATAAAAAATAGGGCTGGGGGTGTAGCTCGGAGGTAGAATGCCCCTGAGTTCAATCCCCAGTACTGCAAAAAAA
>PVLC010034332.1:0-16947 GCA_004027655.1 Graphiurus murinus
TACTGGATGGCAAGGAAAAAGTTCATCCATGAAACTGACAGATGGTTCAGGTTATCTAAAACTTTTGGCTAGTCGCTTTCCTTATAAACATGAATTCAAGAGGGCTTTTTTTTTTACTTGAATAATTGCCAACAAAATTAAAAATATACATTCAGCCCTAAAATTCAATCTACATTGCTTCTTTAAATAATTAGCTAAAGACCATGTTCTCAAGAGTTTTCTCCTCTATAATATCAGGAAATGAAAAATTGAAATTGGAACAATTTCAACATTATGTTTATGAGTAATAAGACAGAAATAAAGCTTATTTGGATTTCTTAAAGTGCTAATAATAACTCATGTCTTTCTTTGGATCTATCTTTCTAAACAAATGCTGACAGTGAGAGATGCAAGAAAGGACAAAATAAATTATAGAATATTTGGGAAATTTAACATTTAGGAGAGTGAATATTACAATGTTGACAATGATGTAATTCACAAATTCAGTAAGACATAAACAACCAGAAAAGAGGAGAATAAATAAGATTTAATCCATGAATACTTAATCCTTCATTTAAACACAAACTTAGTAGTGAATAAAGCAGTAATGTGTGTATTAATTCAAATCTGACAGATGCTGTCACATTTTAAAAATTGGAAGTGACTTTCCTTAACTGTTCTAGACTGTCTGCAACAGCAGATTTATTATTAAAGAATGAAAGAAGTTTCTGGTTCAGAACACATCTCATTACCCACCTGCTGTTCTTCCCATGCACTTAACCTGTTAATCACAACACCACCTGGTATATATTATTTGATATTAGGAAACAAGAATAGTTTATTTCTTAGATTTTATGATACCTATTTCAAAGGCACTGCTATTGAATAAATTGAAGATGTTTTTCAGAATATATGAAAATGTCCTCTTTTACAGTATTTATTTGTGAGACTCTATTATGAAATCTAGACTGATTTAGAGTCTTGTTATAATGTATTTATAAATAGCAGTATATTAAGACTTAACTTCTGAACGGCCATACTATTTTCTTATAATTATTTATGGTTTTACAAGTATCAGAAAATTATTTTTATAGTTTCAGTAAAATTCAGGAGAGATACAATATGTACAATGTCATATAGATCAAAATAACAACTGAAATGTCACTGCGAAGGTATCGTATGAATATACAAAATTAAATAATTCCGAAAACTAGGGCTAAGAGTTCTTCAGTTTTGAGTGAAAGCCAAATTATATTTATTGGGGTCGATTTTGTCATGTAATAGATACAAATTCACTTTTATTCTTTTCCCCAAATAAATCTGTGTTGTAGGAGGAAGTATTTTACATCATTTCAATTCTTTAATTCTTTGACATATACCAAAATTTGCCTTATACTGGAGCAGTGGCACATGCCTGTAATCCCAGTACTTGGGTAGCTAAGACAGAAGGATCACAGATTCGAGGCCTACATAATAACTTAACAAGATTCTTTCAAAATATAGTAAGGCTTGGGGTATAATTCAAAAGTAGACATTCCTGGGTTCAATCTAGAGTAACACATACACACACACACACACACACACACACATACACACACATACACAAACACACATACACACACAAAAAACCTTGCTTTATAGCACAACATACATATACAGGTTTAATAGAAATGTGCATCCATCTATTGCTGTGTTCAGTGTTCTATAGCAAAAGTTAAGTTAGACTGATTGATGGTATTATTCAAGTTTTCTACACCTCATTAAAGTTTGTCTTTTGGGGTTGTAAGCTTCTAAGAAACAAATAACAAAATCTGGATCTTCAAAGGTGAATAAATTTCCTCTTTAGTACTGGTAGACTTTATCAAATTTACTTTTAAATATATTTCATATCTGTGAGTGTACATGTATACTATGCCTTCTTAATGAATTAATCCTTTTTTTCTTTATGTAATGTCTCTATTTCTGATAATATTCTTACATTTTTGTGATAGGTACAGATACCCTAATTTCTACAGCATTATGTTTTCTAGCATTTTACATTAAGCCTATTTTTTTATATTTCATGTTCATATCTTGTAAAAGCAGCTAATCTGACCTTTTACAAATTCATTTGGACAATATTTTAATTTAGTTAATTTATATTTATGTTAATGTTATTTTGTATATATGTGCCCTCTTACTAATTATTTTCTATACTTCCCATAGTTTCTTATTTTGTGCTAGCCATGAATTTTAACTCAATTTTATCATTTTTTTAAAAAACATTACTAAATTATATCTACTTTAGGTATCTAATACATTTATATTTTAAATATACTTTTATTTGTGCATGCATTGCAGTTTTACATCATAATGAGGTTCAAAGTAATTAAACACACATGCTCACAGCACTTGGTGTGTTCCCTCCCCACCCCTACTTTGGTTGCCACCCTGCTCCCTCCTCCCCCTCCCCTTCCCTTACATGTTTTTTTTTTTTTTCCTTCAGTACTGGGGATGGGACCTAGGGGCATTCTACCTCTGAGCTACACCCCTAGCCCTATTTTTTATTCTTTATTTTGAAACAGGGTCTCACTAAGTTGCAGAATGCTTCACTAAGCAGCTGAGGCTGGCCATGAACCCGGATCCTCCGGTCTCAGTCTCCCAAATGCTGGGATTACAAGCACACCACCACGCCCAGCTCCCCTTACATGTTTCTGAGATTGGTATTGATAACTTCATATATGTACATAGAATTTTTTGAAGTGTTTTCTCCATCAAGTCTTCCTTGAAACTCCTCCCTTAATCCTGTCTCTCCTCATTTTTCTGAAGTCACTTTTGTTTCCTAAATTTTCTCTAACTTCCACATATGAGAGAAAACACAGGGCTGCTAATTTTAATACATAACTCTTTGTAACTTTTTAGTGTTACCTGTCATGGTTAGACCACATACCCTTACCTTACCTATTTGTTATAATGTCACTTCACATAAGTTAAAAGCTACAAGAATATTTTCCAGTTAACCCCCTCTTGTCATGTGTGATGTGTTTTACCTTTGCATATGTATGATTTCAAGAATCCATTATTGCTATTTTCTTTCTTAAACAACTATATTCCAGAAATGCTTATTAAATTACAAAATCATTATATATTGCTGAAAAAATGTACCATTTCTTATATGCTATATAGATAATTTGTATAGATGTTTCCATCTGTATCCTATTCATTTGTCTGAATAACTGTTTTAATTTAATTTATTTTGTAGTGCATGTTACAAATTTCCTGGTGAAAATTTATGCAAATTTTTATCTAACAATTTCTTAAGTGCTGTTCATCTTGAAAGATTATTGTCAGTGTTTCAGAGTTTTAAATTGATATTGTTTTGTAGTATTTAACAGTGTAATTACTTTCTTATTGCTTGTATTATTTCTGAAGAAAAGCAAAATATCATTATTTTTTTCATTTTTTATACTTTATCATTTTTTATTTTATTGGTGCATTGTACTCATATATCTTGATGAAGTTCAAGGTGATAGAGGCATACTTGCACACAGCACTCATTGAGCCCTCCCCAAGGTACACCCTATCCCTCCTCCCTCTCCCTTTTTATCATTTTTAAGATTCTCTGTAGATCTCAGCAATTTGACTCTAAGGTGTGATCTGGTGGCATTTTATTTGCATTTTTCCTATGTCATATTTACTATATTTACTTAGCATTTGATATCTGTTGAATATTATTTTTCAACAAAGTTGAGCAATTTTCAGCCATTGTTGCTTTCTTTTTCTTCCCAGAATCTCCAGCCTTTTAATCCACTTGATATTGTCCTAATACTCACCACGGCATATTTTTCTTTATTCCTTAATACTCTACACACACACACACACACACACACACACACACACACACACACACACACACACACTGTTCAGTAATGCTGTATTTATTCTTTTCAGCCTATAATTTATCTAAATACATACTATTTATTTAGTTTCTCTTGCATTGTATAAATTATTTTTTATTTATGCTATTATTGGTGCATTATAGTCACACATCATAATGGAAATCATGTTGACAGTGACATAGATGCATTGAAATCAAAGATAACTCTTTTTGATGGTACCTAATCTATTGTTAATGCAATAAAATTGTCTTTCATTTCAAATATTGATGGCTTTAGGTCTAGAAGTTTTATATATTTTATATAATATCTTTGTAAATGATATTCATTATCTTTTCACTTATTATGTTTTTTTTCTTTAAACCTTTAAGCATATTATAGCATCTAATTTGATGTATTTTGCTAGTCTTAATATTTCTGAAATTTCTATTTGTATTCATAGGATTTTTTCCATAATTATGCAACACATATTTTTCTTTATAATTATATTTTTATTAAACTTGTAATTTCCCAATAACTATTTTCTCTCAAGCCAGCTAGATTATTGGCTAGACACTCACTCTTTTGTATTTAGCCAAAAACTTAATGGAAATCTTATTAGACGTCTGAATTTTCTTCTTAGCAGATTTTTCTTGTACTCTGTCAGTTGTAGTCTCAGCAACTATCAGCCCCAATTCCTATTCTTTGCTTCCTTGGTTTAGCAAAATCACTATTGCTCTTAAACTCTGTTTTCACTGACTTCAAAACATTGGGATTATTTTGGGGCTATCCTGTTATGTTTTTCTTTTACAATGGACCTTATTTCTATGCTTATTTTTGAAAGTAGTTTACATATATTCTCCTAAAAGAAAATCTGTTCTAGTGCCAGTTGTTAATTTATGCTTAACAAAATTATTAAACTTATAATGTGTATTATTTCAATATAATTTAATGTATATGTTTTATTCCTATAAAATACAATTTTTCTGGTTTAAATGCTTAAAACATTGTTATTTGTCTCTGTAATGTACCCTACTAGTCTAACATGACATATATATGTCGATAATACCTCATACCAAAACATTTTAAGAAAATATATATTGCCATTTATGTCATTTATCTATGTGTTTTTCAAGCTAAATAGAAACTATCATATGGGGCTATAGAGAATGAAATACTATTTTTTGAAAATTATAAAAATACAACATTTTTCACTTTGTGTGTTTACTCAGATTTGTTAGTAAACTTTTCCAGAATCTCAGAAAAAAATTACTTAGCATTGTTTCAATTACTAATAAGGATTTATTTTATTACTATTATTGAAACGATGATTTTCCTAAGAACAACAATGTATATAATGTTAATATAAGTATATATTTTTCAATTATAATTGATTCTTCAAACATATTCAACAGCTTCTGTATATTTATGTATTAATAAATATTGTCATTACTTGATTGTAGCCCATGCACAAGAAGGGAGTCAAACCTGTAGGATTCTGAAAATATTATTTTACCATCCCAACCATTTTTTATTGTGGTATATATTTTAGAAAGTTTCAAATGTAAATTATATAATTTTCTTCTTTATATGTTTGTAGTGAGAAATTATGATATATGTACTAAGGTTCCAGAGGGAGGGGAAACTCTAAATTTACAATTTTAAAGAGTTGAAATGTCTACAGAACAATACTGTAGCTCAATACTACAATGAGAATAATTTTAAATAGTAACTTCTGCTTCTGCAAATATATTATTTCTTGATTAAAATTTCTGTTTCCTGCTAGAACATAGTTATCATTTCTAGGCTGATAATAAAAAATTACTAACAGCTAAGTAAGGAAAACAATTTAGAATTACTGTTATTAATCATAGCAGGTGATATATAATGTGATTACAGCTGTAAGCAGCATATGGACAAATACAGTTTATTTTTTTCATCTATTTGTGATTTTTTTTGAAAGGAAGTTACTATTTGCAAGCCACATTCCACATCCAAAAGGAAAGTCAATCTACATAAATTATTTGGAATCCTTCTGAGTAAAAATATTTATCTCTTTGTCCCATTTGTTATATATATATATATATATATATATATATATATATATATGTACTCATTTCTTTATGTGCATATAAAAATTGATCATTTATATTTTATATTCACATCTAAAATTATTCCAGCTTTTATACGTGGAGTCTCTTTCGGTTGGCTCCATCATCATTTTGTTACTTTCTTACTTCCTAACATTATAGACTGCTTCAAATTATTGGATGTATTCTCTGCTGAACTTCCCTGTTTTCCTTTTGCTGAAGAATGTTATCAGAAACAGATCTGGGTGCTAGCTCTGCTCATTGGTATGGTGGTTTCATTTCTTTCTGGGCCCTCTCAGCTGAAATAACAAGGAAAGAGATATGTGTGTAATGACCTGCCTCTATATACTTATATTTAAATATTTATAAATATCCACTTGTATATTAAATAAAACACAAGTTCGTTCTGATGCCTTCAACTCTTAATTCCGTACTTCCTAAAACTACCTAGCTTTCTCCCCCTCATTGTTTATAATGCCTCACTCCAAGAGTGAGGGACCCTGCTTCATTCTCTACACCCATTTACCTTAATTGTTTCTTCTTAATATATATGTATTAGTGATTTATGAATTGTGAATCTACTCTTCCTTGGGAAAAAATATTTCTATCAAGTAGACATCAATGCTATGTATAGAACTTACTCTGTCCCAAAGTTAGTTGAACCAGAAGCTCCATTTCTCTGCCCCAACACACTTCATTGACTTTATTTATCATTTCTTATTGCTAAGTAGTAATCCAATGTATGAATGTACCATAGTTTTTCTTTCATCTACTGGGAAACATTTGTTCACTCCCACTTTTTGATGATTATGGATTACTGAATATCCATGTTCAGGGTTTTTCTTTTTTTGTGTATATGAACATGCTTTCCAATAATTTTAGTAAAGACCTAAGATCATGGTTGTTGGATCATATGATAAGACTATGTATAGCTTTGTCAGAAACTGTCAAATTATTTTCGAAAGTGGCTTTATCATTTTGTTTGGTTGCAAGGAATAAGCAAATATTTCTGTTTTCCACATCCTCAACAGTAACTAATACCTGCACAGATTTAAAAAAAATCTTAATTTTACATTGAAAACTTCAGTTACACTTTAAAATTAGCCATAGTTATTTTTAAAATCTTTTCAAAAATTTAAATATATATGTGTCTGAATACTGGACACACACACATATGTGCATAGAGACTTTTTTTTTTAAGTACTGGAGATTGAGCCCAGGGGCGTTCTACCTCTGAGCTATACCCCCAGCCCTATTTTTTTACTTTATTTTGAAACAGGGTCTCACTAAGTTGCGGAGTGCCTCACTTGGTAGCTGAGGCTGGCCGTGAACCCGGATCCTCCAGTCACAGCCTCCCAAATGCTGGGATTATAAGCGTGCACCACCATACCTGGCTCGAGAAATTTTGAAAAATATTTATAACTACTAATGTAGATAGATAGTTGTACACAAAAAGATACAGAAAATAAATATTGATATCTAGAAAGTTAGCTACTTATACATCAAAATGAGGGTATCTGTACTGTTTTGTTTTTCACATAAAACATTTTTTAATATTTACCTAAATTTTAATTTATTTTTAAAATTATAATATGTGAACCTGTGTTTATTAAGTAGGTATATATATGGATCTCTTGTAGCTATTTAAAAATGAATTTTGAGTATGATTTTTTTATTAAAACACAGATATTTCACTTTAAAACCACATGTCTGCAATAATCCCTGACTACCTGTGCTCTACAATACGGGAAAATATTTCATATCTTCTGAAGAACTTAGAAACCTAGTATCATTTCAAATCTCATTCTGATTCCTTCATAATGTTTTAGTATCATTATGTCTATATAAATTAGATGGCTTAATATTTTATAATTAATCGTGTCTCTATATTGATTAGATTACCTGGAATATTGTAATTCTTTTAATATTTAGACAGTGAATATTCATTTTCTATTCTCCTCAACTCTTCAATCCATGTTTCATTCATGGTTGCTCCACTGAATAAGCAGTTTAACTGAGTGAAGGTATAAGAGATATAATTGTATTTTGATAACAAAAGTACTCAACTAAAACATAGCATTTATGTTAAAGTTTAATTTTATTTAAGTGCTATTCTGTAAAATATTTTATAATTATATTCATATAAAATATAACATTTTCTTAAATTTTTTAGATTCGTAATATATAACCAGCATTCTATGTTTGAAAAATTTCTTACATCAGAATATACATTCATTATATTATTGAGAAATTGAATATTTAAAAGGAGATCAAAATTTGCAAACTGTCATAAAGTCAGTGTTGGTTATCCTTAAGAGAGTTAAGCAGTGCAGAAATCTCTGTGCATTACTTTCCGTTTTTTAATTTGACAGATAGCCAGTTTGGAACTAAAATTGAAATTAAATGTCATTCATACTGGTCATTATAAGGTATGATGTAATATTATTGAAAACTCCTCATATGATAAACTGTTTAAGCAACACTAGATTGATGAAAACTATTATTTCTATAGCTTAGTATATATTCACATTATTTCTATCCTAACTTTGAAATATAACAGCCAAAATCAAATGCCCAGAATTACAGAGTAAAACAAATAGCAATTACAGCAAAGACAACTTAACAGCTGAAGGAATGGCAGCGCCCCAATTCCCTTGGCATCCAGGAAGCTGTTACCAGGGATGCTGTCACCTCTGTCTTTGCTGAGGTAACAGCAATCATAAGAGACTTTTTTGGTTCATTTACTCAGCTGGTGATTAACACAGATTCAATGCCAGAACAATGTTACAGTCAACTGAACTGCCACCTAGCCATTAACATTATCAAGGATGCTCTTCTGGTAGAATTTATTTCAAAATCTATCGTACAACCCCATACACTACTTAAAGGTAGTTAAGTATAAGACTATGTTTGTGTGTGATTAACTAGATTTGATTTCTTTATTTAATTTAATTTTATTTTTTTTGGCTTTTTACCTCCAAGCTACCCCCTCAGCTGCCCCTCTTTTTTTTTTGAAACAGGGTCTTACTAAGTTCTGAGGGTCTCCCTAAATTGCTGAGGCTGTTCTCAAACCTGTGATCTTCCTGTCTCAGTGTCCCAAGTATGCATCTCTGGGGTTACAGGCATGCATCACCATGCCTGGGTGAGTTTGGTCCTTATTCTATGATTGTGTTTCACAATACTGAGTAAATATTCTATATTTTATATAATTTGTTAGTTTTAAAAATTTATTCATACTTTTTGTGTTTGTGTATGGTACTAGAAACTAAATCCATGGATATTCTGCTTCTGAGCTACAATCTCAGGACTTTTTATTTTGAAACAGGATATTGCTAACTTACCATGTGCTGGTCTCAAATCTGTGCTTCTCCTATATTAGCCTCCCAAGTATTGCAATTAAATGCATGCACCACTCAGTCTAGTACATCCATAATCTTTCCTTTGCTTGATAATTAACTCAATACAACCAGTGACAAAAGCAAAGTCGACACTATTCTAATAGTCTTAAAAATAGAAAATGAAGCTGAGAAGTTAAGTAATTGTTCATGATAACCTTTAGATCTGTTATAAGACGATAGATTTGTCTGTAGTAGTATTTTCTTTCTCCTAGAACCATTGCTTTTTAGGATTGAGAAGCCATGATCTCCATAGCATGTCAAGAATGGATGTAAAAGCATCTCTTTCTTTTCCACACTGATTATCCAATTTGAATATGTAGCACAATGAATAAAAATTTATGAAATCACAATAACATTTAAATAATATTCTGATTTCCAGAGGAAATGGCACCTTAAATTGGTCACTATTTTCAATTTTTTGTTTCAAAAGAACCGCCTCAGAAAGTTCGTGTGTGTGTGTGTGTGTGTGTGTGTGTGTGTGTATGTGTGTGTTACTGGGGATTGATCTCAGGGGCATTCTATCTCTGAGCTACACCTCCAGCCCTATTTTTTATTCTTTATTTTGAAACAAGGTCTCACTAAGTTGCAGAGGGTCTCACTAACTAGCTGAGGCTGGCTACGAACATGAGATCTTCATGTCTCAGCCTCCCAAGTACTGGGATTACAAGTGTATGCCACCACACCTAGCTGAAAATTTTTTTCAAAGTAGAAAAAAAAATTCTATTAGTACATTTTGATCTTCATAACTGGATCCTGACTTTTTTGGTTGTTCTTGTTTATATCAGACACCAATTCTTTAAGTAAGCTTAATTACAAATACTACTGCCGTTTTTGTTTTGTTTTGTTTTATTTTTTTATTTTTATTTTTTCATTTAAACCTCGTGTGTGGGATGAAATTATACTTCTGAAATTAAGGACAAGATTTAGAATAGTCAAAGAACAGTGATCACTGGATGGTAAAAATATGAATAAAGTGTAAAATGAAAATACTACAAATACTACTCCTACATTAATATAAAATTATTGTACATGAGCACATGATGACACATCTATATTTTTTCATCACAAGTTTGTTATAATAGCACAAAACAGGAGAAGTCTGAAATGTCATTTTTGAAGAAAGAACGAAATACTTGTCTTTGCTTATCAACACTTCCAGTCCTGAAATCACGCTGTTGAATAAATATGGCATACTCGATAATCTCACTTACAGAATGAAATCATTTACAGAGTTAAAATGTCAAAAAAATACTGTTTCTATATAGCATATGCTAGTAATAAGACATAAAATCAAACACAACATATTCATAATAGTGAGAGTGGAAGAGGGAGAGAGGATGAATATACTAGGGAATTAAATTTCCATCTGACTTTATGTATTGAATAAAAATAAAAATACTGCATTAATCACTATGTTTTTTTCAATTTTGAGTGATTGGAACATAGGCATTTATTTTATTTAGTCATTGTAAAATTTGACAACAATATTATGTAGATCACTTTTCTAGGAATTTTCTTATCCATTACAATAAATTAGAATAACCTCTATTTTATGGCAAAAATTTTTAAGAATTACAACTTATTTAAAAAAAACAGGAAGTAGTTTTCTTATGAATTTATAAATTACTGTGAGTTTCATAAAAATCCATGTTTCTAAAAGTTACCTTTTTTAAAATACGTTTAGAAGATTAGAGCATTTGTTGTTGCTATAAAACCTTAAGCTCACTGCAAAATTGTTATAACTTTAATAATGCATAGCAAATCAATTATTTTCATTGATGTGTTTTTGGAGAAGTTTCTTGTAATAAACCTGCTTTATATAAATTTGATTTACGTTAGGACCTAGACGTACTATTGAAATTATTTTATAGGTTATTTTTAAATTATATAAGCTTGAGAATATTTTAAAATATTTTAAGATATACCTGATTTGCCTATAAGTTAATAAAGACATGTGAGTAACTCATAAAATCATTATCATCATATCTTCACATCTGAGATGTTAGTTGATTTGTGAAATAACTTGTAGAAAAAATCTCTTTTAACATTAAAGTATTAAATGTAATAGGAGAAAATATTCTTACTAAAATATCTGTTAATATGATGAATGACCACCAAACTCTATGTGTTAATATGATGAATGCCACCAAATTCTATGTGTTAGGAGCTACATGAAGCAGGTCAGCATTGTGAATTTGTGTTAATAGTGGTGAGCTATAGAGATAGATGTGGCACGATCAGAGTGAAAAAAAAAAGGCATATTCTACTAAAGAACACACTTCCTCTGAAGGGATTGGAGGGATTGAGCAGAGTAAATAAGCAGGTGGTGCCCAGTGTGCTGCAGAGCTCAAGGTAAGGCAAGTTGAGGTAACAAGTAGAAACAACAGTGCACAGATCACATAAACTAAACAGAAAGATATTCTCACTGGTCTTTAGTTTATATTGCTTAAAATAGTGCAGTGGCAGGATTTTTTTTTCAAATCTTAAAGGTGAAAATATGATCAGTATCATATTATCTCCATGAAGGATGTTACATAATTAAAATCAGATAGTCAGGCATGGTGGCACATCCTGGCAATCTCAGTACTTGGTAGTCTGAGACAGAAAAATCATAGGTTCAAGAGCCAGCCTCACCAACTTGGGAAGATCTTGAATGATTTAGTGATATTCTGTTTAAAAATAAATAAAGGGCTGGGGTGTAGCTTGGAGGTAAAATGTCATGTGGGTTCAATTCTTAGTCCCCCCCCACAGAGAATTAGGTTAATACATGTCAATACACAAATATCAGTTGTTTCAATTACCAGCAATAAAGCAAAACTTTGAGTATTTGGATGGTACTAGTGCAAAGTGTGATTCAAAGACTATAGTGTGTATTTATATATATATACCTTTTACTTTACTGTCTCAAATGAATCTAGCGATAAGAACATCTGCACTTGAAACAACTTATGCTTCAGATTCAGGCTTTGGCAAATTAAAGAATAAAAATATGAATTTTAAGCACTGTGCTTAAATATCCCTCCATCTGGAAAAAAAAAATCCACCCAAAATTTTTGCTTAAATGAGATGGATATCTCAGGAGCTGAACCAATTTGTCTCTTCATTTTTGGTTTATAGTTAGGTCATAAAGAAACACATTGCTGCCGAGTATAAATTGGCACTTTTACATTCATTTTAAATACATGAAGAATGTTTTTAAATATTTTTTCATTTAAATTCATTTTTAGAGAGATGTCTGCGTATATATAAAACTTCTAGGGGTATACTGAGCATTTTGTTATTCTATTTTGCTTCATAAAATGAGGAATCATCAAAAAGCAGTTTATGTTGCAACTTTTTTCTTGATATATTACAAAAAAATTCAACAATATTTTCAGGTTCAGAAACTAATCTAGAAAGAAATAGTCTATATTACATGACACTTTCACTATAAAATTTCCTCATAAAATATTTATCAGTTCATGGAACTGGTGGAACATGTTGAAAAATCAAACTGGTACCTCCTTTCTAGTCAGAAATCTATATTTTAAAAAATGTGAGATCTGATAAACATGCATTTTCGATATTTATGTGTTGTGTCTTTTTATCTTTGAGTTTAACCAAATTGCCTACCTCTGAGAGACATCCTCAGACCTTTTTATTTTTATTTTCATTATTATTATTATTATTATTATTATTATTATTATTATTATTATTATTATTATTATTATTTATTTTACTTAGGAAGCTGTCTCAGCCTCCTAAGTCTGGGATTACAAGTATATGCCACTGTTCCACCCTCAAGCTTTCTATTCTTATTCTTATCTCTTCTAGTCCTATGCCCAGAAATATGTTAAAATGAAGTTGGTTTTTAATTAGATTTCCCAAGTGTGTGTAATACTTCCACTGAATGCATCCCTGCTAACAAGAGTATATATGTTCATATCTAAGCATGGGATGGTTCTGAGTGACTATTAATTTGTCACTGAACTGAATTCAGGAATTTCAGCATTTGGAAACCTATACTGATGGACAAGATACATCATGAACAATTATTTTTTTATCAATTTATTAAAGCAGTCATCTTAAATACTGAGCAATCTGCAACCATTTAAAATACCATGATGTCACATTTTAACTTGTTGCTATTAAAGGAGTTTGAAGATCCATGTCAAACAAACATTTGTGACTTGTTTGGTTCTTGATATAAGGTGAAAAATATGCTTTGAAATGTCAAAAAAATTGAAATACTGGCTTGATGTTTCATGTAAGTAAAGTCTTACTGGTAATGGTGTGAGATTTGGTAATTCTGTTGTAGGAGAAGAAGAGGTAGAGAAGAAAAGAGAGAGAGGGGAAGAAGAAAAAGATAAAGGAAGAGGAAAAGGAAGAAGAAGAAGAAGAAGAAGAAGAAGAAGAAGAGGAGGAGGAGGAGGAGGAGGAGGAGGAAGAGGAGGAGGAGGAAGAAGAAGAAGAAGAAGAAGAAGAAGAAGAAGAAGAAGAAGAAGAAGAAGAACAAGAAGAAGAAGAAGAACAAGAAGAAGAAGAAGAAGAAGAAGAGAAAAGAAGAAAAGAAAAGGGGAGGGGGAAAAAGAATCGACCGCTAGAGAGATATACTGAATCATTTATGAATTAAATCTCTGCCATGTAGGTCTTGCTTTTTAACACTACTGAAGAGAATGACATGTGGAGGTACAGATAACCTAAGACCAACTTTGATAAAAATTGCATAACTGCACAGGGCAGGAGTACACAGGATGTGAATATAGGCAAGTATTACTAATATCCCTGTTTTATGGTCCAGAAATTGCTCCAAATACTTCTTGTATATTAACCTTTATAACACCTACGGCACCCCTATAGGTGACTACTACTATTTTCATATTTTACAGGTTCAAAAACAGAGGCAAAATGAAATTTAGTAGTTGCTTAGATACATCTCTGGATATTTTTTTCTAAAAAAGTGTATAAGCTCAGAGATTCAGATAGGAAGACAATCTCCTAAAAGTTTTGTTATTCTGGAGAGCATGTTTAATCATCCTATTCTTTTAGCTAGAAGATCCAAAAAGATATGGGTTCTATGAATTTCTTCTTCTATTCATTTTAGTTTTGTTATTCTTCTGTTTTCTTTCTTTCTCCAGAAAAATGGACTTCAATGATTTTATTTATACAAGCATGTCTGAAATGATAGAGGTAAAGCAGGTATATTTTTTACAGAAATCAGAATTAACCATCAGAAAGGGGAGAGTGAATGTGGGGATAAAGATACAAATGGGTTAGATATCATTTCTTTTTTCACTCTTCCAGTTCTAGGATTGCATTTCTCAATAAAATCTTATTGTGCTTTCATGGGAAACTGAGATAAGATCATATTCAATATGTGCAATTTAAATTAGACGTTTTTTGTCATTTGCTAAAATTTGCAATTTATTGTATAGTGAATTAGCATAGTTATCGTATAGCACATAAAATATTCTAATACTCCCCTATCTCTCTTTATGCAAACATCAAATCTATTTATAGTTGACCAGATACTTTATCAATGCTGCCAATATCTAGAAGGAAAAATTAAAGAGTATAATCAACATTTTTGCTATTTAATAATAATAATACTTATATAGCATTTTATCTTTGATATTAATATTTCTAGAAATTGGGTGATTCACTGTAGCTGGATTATTTATAATCATATTATGCATTGTGAATGTTATAAAAAAAGTGAAGACTATTTTTTGTTAGATGAAGGAAATGCTTAAACGATGACCTAAACTGGAAATAAGTACATAAACAGTGTTTACAGAAAGTATCAAGAAAAATAAAACACATCCCATCTACCCGCTGACTTCTTGCTGTGTGTAAAGTTCTTTAGCAGCATCTCCTATTTTTCTCTGCATGGCTAAATATGAACAAACAATTCAAAGTAAAACACCTTATTGAGAAAAGTCTGATCAAGTTTAACGCATAACACACACACACACACACACACACACACACACACACACACACACACACCAATATCTTACATAATGGAAGAAAATTTGATGTGATGTTCTAAAATCAGTAGTTGTCTCTTCAGTTTTCTTCCACTACATAAGCACAAATTTTACCTTTAAGAAATTACACATAACTTTGAACATAATTGCACATAACTTTGAACATATAATTTGTAGTTTATACAAATCGTAGTACATCATTCCATCTACTGAAACTTAAAAGCATTCAACAGGTCAATGATAAATTAATGAATTGAACAACAACCATATCTATGAGTACACAAAGTCAAAGCCCTGGTCTTCATCCTCAAGATGCTCTTATTGAAATTATTAAGTTAGTAATATTTAAGGATAGATTTGAAGTTGTATGCAAGAAGAAAGGAGCATCTGGCTACTAACTTTGTTCAGGTAAAGGAATATATTGATATTTTTATAGGTAATGGGCTTAAGAAACTGATTTCTTTTTAAACAACACATCCCTGTTTTTGTTGGATTATTATATTTCCAAAACTAGTAATGTGACTGGGCATGGTGGTGCACACTTGTAATCCCAGTACTTGGGAGACTGAAACCGGAGGATCTGGGTTCGCAGCCAGCCTCAGCTACTTAGTGAGGCACTCTGCAACTTAGTGAGACCCTGCTTCTAAATAAAGAATGAAAAATGGGCCTTGGGGTGTGGCTCACAGGTAGAATGCCCCTGGGTTCCATGCCCAGTACTGCAAAAATAAATAAATAAATAAATAAAACAAAAACTACTAATGTTTGAATTTGTCTTGTGACACTATGACACTAATGTCCACACTAATGTGGTAATAATTTTGTTCTCATTCTCTTTGTAAAATTAAAAAACTAACCTAATAAAATTCTTTAAAATCTACTGTCCTTGGCTATTTTTATTGTTATATATTTATTATATCTGTAGGAAAAATAGATGCTTGTTTCTTATCAGGTCATAAGACTGTTTCATAATTAAATTCTTTAGTATACCAACATTTCATTAGTTCATTAATTTTATTTAGAGTGCTGTTTATTTACACTACTGCTTTTCCAATGAAGATCCTTGTAACCCATACCTAGACTCTACTATGGAAGATGGGTGATTTTTCATTAGACATGAATGTCCCAGACTATTCTTAAAATGAGTATGATAAAAGTTCTAATCTCTTGATTATTTAAGAGTACATTTATACCTAGAATATTTCTCAAGCTTGAAACTAATCACAGAGTAATATTTGTTGGTGCCTAATGTTCTGTACCTTTTTCATATGTTGCCTCACTCCATTACTCTTAATAGAACTAACTCTCATTTCTTCATAGACAAACAAGTTTATCTTTGATTAGTATGGCTTTATTTAATTACAATAAAGTGAGTGGAGAAATAGATGAAAAATTCTGAACTGATTTTAATGATTGGTGCAATATTAAGAATAATAGTTCATTGGTATCACATAAGCTTTGTCTCCTAGAAAAAAATTTCAAGATCTCTAACACTAAATCTTATTTTAGCCACTTATATTTATACTAAGCATTTTATTCAATTATGTCATACATGCAGAAAAGTTCATCATCCAAAAGTATACAATGTGTTGATTATTCACAAAAGGAATACACTGGTATAACTGGCACCTGAATGAAGACCTAGAACTTTCCAGAAAGT
>PVLC010034333.1:0-16965 GCA_004027655.1 Graphiurus murinus
CTTCTTCTTCTTCTTCTTCTTCTTCTTCTTCTTCTTCTTCTTCTTCTTCATATTTCCAGGCTGTTCCTGTCAATTTGAGGTCCTTTGGGGTTCCAAGTAGGGAAATAGAAAGAAAGGGTTCAAAGCCTAGAGGGGCCAAACTTCAGGTATACTTTTATCCCCTCCCTTCAATTTGGAATGAACAGGAAGAAACCCATCATAGCCAGGGATCAAACAAGGACCAGTACAATCACCTTGGTAGGCTTTGCCCCTACTTGGCATGGCCTGTGTTTGCAACTGGCCTCTAATTACATCTGAGCCAAAAGTAGACACCTCAGGCCAGGCAGGCTGCATCCACACAAGCAACAAAGCAGATGTTCTCAGATGTCTAGTCAAACATTTGTTTCCTTTGGTCATGTCCTAGCAGCCTGAGCTCAGATTCCCGCTGCAAGGCTGGGTGGCACCAGAAAACAGGTTTTATGTTCCACCCATTGCTGCAAAACATCTGTGGGCTAAAGGCCCTTCCCCACTGCAACAGCCTTTGTGCTAAGGCTCAATGGGCCCTTGACAGCTCCATCACTGCTCGCAGGCCTGGCTGTGAGGTCACCCCGTGAAGACACAGGCAGAAGCAGTCTACGGGGAATGGTGACCATTGTTCCCCTCCCTCTCTTTCTTCCTGGATGGACTATCCGACAACACAGGCAGCAGTACCAGAAGAGGTAGACATGAAATGGTGTAAGTACATTTTTCAGCTTGGGTCGATGTGTCCAAAGGGACTCCTGGCTGACACGTCTAGGTGGATTCCTTGGAGAGGAGCTGAAATGCCCATTTTCCAATGAGATCAATAAGCCCTGCTCAACTCTGAATGGGGGGCTTTCCTCGGGTGCTTGCAGGCCAAGTTGGGCTGTGCTGGATTCTCCTGCGGATTGTGAGCCTGTGTGGCACCCGGGCCATATACTGCGCCCAGAGTCTGTGCTCCAGAGGGAAAACGCCAAGCCTTAGCTTTCCATTTGGTCCCCAAGCACTGTGGGGGATTGCAAGGTGGAAAGTGACTTTTCTTCGGCCACAACCAGTGAGGACCTGTGAACACAGCTGTTGTACCCAATTTGGCGTTAGCTAAAACCTACTGTTTTGAATAAAACTAGGGCCACTCCCCACCCCCTTATTCCCTGCCTCTAAGCACCCCCTGCCAAGTCCTAAGAGACCCTCTCCCTTTCAAACACAAAATGAAACTGTAATCATAACCTCTCTTGCTGGTTCTGAAAACATGCGGATGTGATTCCTCCCCTCTCCCACCCCCGTTTCTCAACATATATCTGCCCCTTCATTATTATTTTTTTTATTTCTCTTGCTGCTTCCCCCCCCCCCCACTGTTAACGGTGGAGGGGGAGTGCACGTTCAGCTGAGCATTGTCCCCAGTGGGCAGCAGGCGAGCACCTGAGGGTGGCTCTCTCCTCTCTCCTCCTGCTCCCTGTCACCAGAAGAATCCCAGCTGGGTCCCTCAGCCAGCACAGCCCTCTAATTTAAGTTTAATTGTACAACAATTTTACTGCTTTTGGCTAGAGCGCTTTGAGAAAGGTTAAAATATGTGAAAAATACACGCTTAGAAAATCTGTTTAGAAAACAATCCAGTCTAAGCGCCCCGTGCTCTCAGCTCTGGCCTCCCTTCCAGGAAAGCGGCTAGCAGCAACCGCACAATTTAGCTCCATTTTGGAGGCGGGAGTTTCCATTTCCTTCCTATGGGATTTTTTTTATTAGTTTTTTTTTTTTAAACTGTTTTTCTTTCCCTATGCTGGTTTACTGCCTTGTATCTATCTACCCCCAAGGAGTTTAAAAACCTCAAGTAAGTATTATTAGATTTTTCTTAGTGTGTTTTCTGATTTGGCTGGTGGGAGAGTGTGTGGTCAGGGTCTGTGTATGGATGTTGGTGGGGATGGAGGGCCTGGGCCCAGTGGTGCTGTCCCTTTGTGAGACCTCGGGAAGAGCAGCTACGCTCTCCCAGTGCGTGCTGAGAAGGGGACAGCCTATTGTTTTTGTTGAGTAGAAACCTTTCTGGTTAAAGGTTGATGATCCACGAGGTATTCCTGAATATGTGTTGTTGTGTGGATGAGGGAGTGATAGAATATCAGTTACCATTTCTTAAACTTTTCTTTGCATGCCATTACTGGTGCTTTATGTCATTTATTTCATTCAACCGGTCAACAGTGACAATGTCTTCCTGCACCAGGTGGAGGCAGAAGCTTTAAAGCACAGACTCCCAAACTTAGTGGCTTACTTCCCCTTTTTCAGAAAAAATAAAAATCACTCAGCACCATCCCCGCTTGGTGTTTCCACCACCCACTTATTTTTATTCAATACCCCCCAATTTCATCTAAGGCTACTATTCTCCCTTCCCTTGGGTCTTTCCAAACCCCCAAGAGGGGTATCAAATTTTGGGAATCTATGCTTCAAAGGTTGAAAGGAGATAGGCATGGTGGCACACACCTGAAATCTCAGTACTTGGGAGGCTGAGACAGGAGGATCACAGGTTGGAAGGCCAGCCTCAGCAACTTGGCAAGACCCTGGTTCAAAATTTAAAAAAATGAAAATGGTTGGAGATATAGCTCGGAGGGAGAATGCCCCTTGATTCAATCTCTGTACAACTAAATAAACAAATAAATATTAAAAGGGACACAATTATTTCCTCTGATCACACTTGGACTAGACCTTTCCACTGGAAATAATGTAAGCAGTGTGGAATTGTGTAATCATGACCCCCCTTCCTCCAAAGACAAAATATATTGACTGAGAACCCTGAGTAAATGTTTGAAATCTGTTAGAAAGAGGCATGAGTTGGGGAGTCATTGGCTTGAAACATCTGAATGGTCCAGTTAATTTCTCTGGGTTTTCCTCCCCTGGGAAAGGAATGTGTTGGGCTTGATCAAAGAGAGCAAGGAGACTCACAAGTTGCTGTTCTTCCCTGCTCCCCCAATCTGACCCATGCTCTGAGGCAGACACCACTAATAGACAACACATGGGACCTCAGAATCCTTCTCAACACAAAACTTCAGGCACCTGCTAACATTCTTATTATCCTGATTTATGTGGCCAACTGTCATTTCCCCAATCTCCAGTCATTTGTTTGCTTCCTTCATGGTTTTTACTATATCTGCCCTCTTCACCACCTCAGTATCTTTTACTTAATTGATTTACATGGATTCCCTTCTTAGAATATGAAAAATAGTCTTATTCTAAGAATAATATCCATGCCAGGTATGGAGGCACATGCCTATAATCCCAGTACTTTGGAGGCTGAGACAGGAGGAACACAGGTTTGAGCCTAGACTTAGCAACTTAATGAGACCCTGTTTCAAAATAAAAAATAGAATAGGACTAGAGGTATAGCTCAGAGGTACAAATGCCCTTGAGTTCACTCCCCAGTACCATACCAAAAAAAAAAAAAAAAAAAGGAAAAAGGAAGGAAGAAAGAATACTGTCCATGAAATAATTGGTTTAATGTTTTAATGTTGTAACAATAAGATTTTGAATATTTGTTTTTAAAAAGCCCATAAAAATTTTGTTTGTCCCTGAGCCTCTCAAGGTCACCGTGGCATGTTTCCTGCACTTGCTCTGATGCTGGCATTGTAGGGAGACCAGAGATTTGGGGATCAAAGAGACTCGGTTGGAACCGCTGCTTGATCATGTACCAGTTCTATGTCCTTGGGGAAATTATGTAAATTATTTGAGTCTCAATTTCCTTTTCCATAAAATGGGAATGCTTTCTCTGCTGTACTGTCTTGAGGATTAAAGTTGATTTACTGAAATACAGCACACAAAGCTCCTAGCAGTCTTTGGTTCGTGGGAGGTGTTCAATAGCAGCCCCTGTTGTGATTTCCTGCATGCCAGTAAGCTGTGTGGCTGGTGTCGCAGTACCCGAGGCTCTGAAAGTCCCTTCCTTTACCTGAAATCCAGGCTGGATCCTGTTGTCCTGATGCCTGGAAACATGACTGAGAACACTGGAAGATGCTCTTCAGGGGCAAATTTTTGGAAGGGAGGTCCTTGCAGAATCCCGCTCTTGCTGTCCCCTCCCAGGGAGAGTGGCATCCCTGTCTAGGGCTCCTCGCAGTAAGAAGCCGCCATCATAATCAGGGAGCCGGTTCACTTTTGTGCTGCTGTGGTCCCTGGGGCTCAGCACACCTGATTACATAAGTGGTTTTCTTTCCTGCCTGTCTCTGTTATTACTTCTAATGTTTTTCTTCTTCTGGGGGGACAAGAAAAATGAAGCCTATCCATGAACAAGGCCTCTAAGTCAGGGACTAGAGGAGAAAATACAAAACAATCTTAGCCTTTCCCCAGGACCAGCAGACTGCCTGGGAGGCCCCATCTTTATTTCTTCAAACCCAGCGGAATGCACTTACGAGTTGACTTTGTCGATCGGAAGCAGCACAGATGCTGGAAAATACTGTATTTCATGGGCATCCCAGTTTGTCTATGAAGACTAGATGACCCCGTAGGATGACACGGAATCCTCCCCCATGGTTTAGACTGAAAGATGTCTTTGTTTATTTACTTCAAGAAAGAAAGACGAGGTGGGGGGAGGAGTGGCAAGCTGAATGTGTTCTGAAAGTTTTCAGGACCTGCTCCTGGTGCTGTCCTTCTGTGAACTGTCCAGTTTGGGGCTGATGCTCAGAAGCACCGGGAAGGGCAGACAAGGGGTCTCCCTAGTGAATGGTGAGATTCGCCTTCACCCTGTGTGTGCTCTCTCCTCCCTCCTCCCACTTTGTTCTCTCTGGGATCCAGACCAACTGGGGTGGGTGGGTGGGGGGAATGAGTTGTCACCGACAGCAGCCCTGGGGACACGCCTAGGTCCAAGGCAGATCATCTCTGCCAGGGGAGGGGAGGGGAATTCCTGATAAAAACAAAATAACCCCAAAAGAGAGGCAAGAACCAAAATCTCCCCTACAATGTAGGGAATTCACAGGGATGGGAAAGCAGATGAATACAATGTATGAAAAGGTCCTGAAGGACCAGCGGGCCACCAGTCTCCTGCTCTGGTTTTGCTCCCTCTGAACGAGGGGACCAGCCTCTTCAGAGGGACAAGGGCAAACCCTCAGGCATACTCATTTAATGACCGACGGTGAACTTCTCCGCTCGCTGGTGTGTGCGCGAACATGCGCACGCGGAGCAATTAAAAAGGAAGACTGAAGACGGAACAAATCAATGTTTACAGATTCATAATAAGTTCCTTTCTATATATTTATTTATTTTCTCTTTAGCCACTAAAGGAGCAACAGCACACTTGCAGGGAGCCGTTGTTGCCAGAGGGTGAATCATGGCTATATTGATTTGATTATGTAAAAGCTCAGAGGAACCTAAAGCCAGATTCAGAAACATCTCATAGCCCTGAGCTCTGTGGGACACACACTAGTAAAAAAGCAATCTTTATATTGTTCCTGATAAAAGCATCATTAGTTTCCTCATAGTGAAACCATTTCTCTGCTGATACAGTATATGGTTTTCTTTTTCTCTAGAATCCACTCAGACATAATTAACACTCAGTTACTAGACTCGGGGCTCCCTGGGGTGAGCTGCTCAAGTTGGGGAAGGGGGGGAAAGAGATGGAGAGAAAGAAAGAAGGACTGAGAGAGGGGTGGGAAGGGAGGGAGTGAGGAGGAGCGGGGGAAGAGAGGCAGGAGAAGCAAGGAGACAGAGGAGGGGGCACAGTATTGAATCGATCCCTCTTCGGCCTTCCCAAGCACCCCCCACCCCCACCCCCACCCCCCGCCTGCCCTGCGCAGCCCCAGAGCACCGGCGCGGTGGCGCCCTCTGCTGGGCTAGCTTGTCCTTCCAGCCCCAGAGGAGTCTGCACCAACGCCCGAGCCTAGCCGCTTGGGTTACCTCAATCTCCATCCCGTGCACTTTGCTTCCTTGGGAGTATTGCTCCAACCGTCGTTTCCCAGCTAGACCAGCCTGGCCTGGCACCCTCTGGCGACAGACAGATGCCCCCGACGTGCTCGCACTGTGCCAAAACAGCAGGAGCAGCAGGGACAGCCACAAGGGGCTTCTTTCCCCTTACTTGGATGAACAGTGCTTGGGATGACAACAGGGCTGGCTTTGGAAGGGTTCTTACAGTTTTAAGGTTCTGAGGAAAGGGAAACTAGTGATGCCTCCCAGGTCCTGGCAACAGGACACAGCGCTCCTGCCTGTAAGTCAGGGCGGGTCCTGGCTGCCTGCACGTCTAGGCTGTGGCATGGGGTCTGGCACACCAGGGCTCTGTGGTCCTCTGCAAATGGGCCTCAGCTTCATCATCAGAAGAGACAAATGCCAAGTCTGTTGCTCATCCCATGCACTTCTGAGCAAACAGTGGCTCTTTCCGGGGTGAGCGGTGGGGGGGGGGGGGAGTGTTGATTTTAGATTTCTCCAATATGGATTTGAACTCACTAGGTAGGCAGAAACCAAGTCACATGGGAAGTTTACTCTATCACCTTCTGTATATTTTAGCCAGCCCTTAATTTGTACACATATACACGCACAAATGTACACATGCACATGGTGGGTATTAACATAAATGCATGGACGCTTTCACACACAGAGACACACAACCAGAACCACATGGTCACAGACTTCCAAACACACATGTACCGAAGTCTTGATGCAATCCCATATGGACCACATCTTAACCTCCTCAGCCTCACCCTCACCCGCTTTCCTCCCTCTGCTCCCGACAAACCTGATGTTTTCATGAAACTCGGGAAACCTCTGGAGTCTGCAGTGGCTCTATTTTTCCATTCCGAGGGCCCTTCCAGGGACTGATTCCCAACCAGCAAAGTCTCTGTGCTCTCAGCAGCTTCAGATCTCTGGACAGTCATTAGTTTAGGCAGATCAGAGGGGATTACAATAAAAACTACTGGAAAAACTTAAGAAGCAGAGCCCAGAAGTCAGGCAGGCTTAGTGGTTAACAGCACAGAATCTGAGTCAGATTGTCTGGGTGTGCCTCATCTCCGTGAAGTGCTAGCGGTATGCCTCAGTTTCCCCATCTGTAAAATGGGGGTGACAACAGGACCTGCCTCATGGGGTTGTTATGGCTGTAAAATGGGTCAATATTCAGAATCTGTCCAGATTATGAAATAAAAGTACAGAATCCAGGCTGGTTGTATTATTTTCATGAATAATCCTGGGGACCTCTTCCCCTATTCTTATTAGGTAAAAAGGAGAGAATACAAAGAAATGGCGACCAGACAGACTCATCCTTCCTGCTCTTTCAATCTTGGGCATACTCTTCCTGTGTCTTCTTGATTATCCCTTATTTTATGTTATGTACATGCTGGTTTCACCCACGTTAAGTCAGTTTGGATAACAGCCTTATCATCTACACAGCCTCTTGGATAATTTCTAAGATTCCCTCTAGTATATGTTATTTTAAAATATCAAACACAAGCAACATGTAAAGCCTCGTTTTAAACACCAGTTCTGGACTCTTCTGATGACATTTTACCCCTGTTTTTAAAATTAGAATTGTGAAAAAGTAGAACATGTGACTGTTTTAGAGTCCCTTCTTTATTCTCCTCCTCAGGTGCTCATCAAGTAAAACCAGTAGTGAAGTGGAAGAAAGTCAGGTGATTGGGGTCACAAGCGAAGCAATGAGCTTTAAATAATCAGTGGATTAGGAGCATAGCTAGACTGAGGCATGATGGTCTTACTGGGAAGCCTAACAATTTAGCATCCTTCCAAACTGACTTTCTTTAAACATCTGCTCAGTATTTTTGTGGAGGAGTCAGGGAAAGGGGTGGAGGAGGACAGCTGATAAAAGTGATAGTCCTCTCCTCTCTGCTCTCTGAATAATTCTGCTCTTCCCAAAACTTACATACTTCATTCAGAAACAATGGAGATTGCTCATTGTTGGCTCCTTCTGGAGCCAACCAGATCTGTTCTCCTTTAAGACAAAATGAGATGCAATCATGGAGGGGGTGGGGCTGAGGGGGGGATCAGAGGCAGATGTGGTCCCCAAAGCTGTGTGCCCAGTGACCTATCTCCTCCAGCCACAGCCTATCTGTCCACAGGTACCACTAAGCCCACTCAGATGATTAATCCAGCAATGGGTTTGCCCACCCATGAGGCTAGAGCCCTGACTCAGTTGTCTCACCTCTGAACATTTCTGCATCACCAGAACAGGAGCTCCTCTGAGAAGCATTCCATAGCCAAACCCTGGCACCACCACTCTCTCCTAAAGCCTCACTCGGTGCAGGAATTTCCAATTGGCAGTGGACCAAAATCAGACTGTGGGCATGACCTGTGCAAAATTCAGAGGTGAATGCTCCAGAAAGCCTGTCTAAGAGGCCTGTGGGGAGATTCCAGCAACTCTGCACATGCTAGCCATGGACTCTCAACACCCTGTCCATGTAGTGTTCTCCTCTCTTACCTTGTCAGCTTAACAAACTCCTACTCATGCTTTACAGCCCAACTCAAGTATCTCCTCATTCAGGATGATTTCCATGACTCTCACCACCACCCAGGCAGGACAAAGCTCCCTTCTCTAGGAACGCCAGAACTCTGTTTATGCTTCTTGTAAGTACAATGGGGATAGCATCAGTACACCATCTCAGCTAGTGCAAGGGCCGAGTTAACCGGAGGGCGGATGGGAAGTGCTCAGCCTCAGTGAGGCCATAGGAGCTCCGCATGCGATGTGCTGCCAATGTCTGCCCTCTGGATTCTGAGTTGTCCACTTCTGAGAATCTTTTCAGTGCCCCATCAGAGTCATCCTATGTGTGACTAAAGGACGCTTTTGTCCTTCTGGCTTCATTAACTGAGAGCCTTTCTTTCAAGTCACAGATTTCTTGAGTGTCGTAATTCCTCAAGTGCTCCAGTGGGCCTGTATGGTGGTTTCTAAATACCCACAAATACTTCAAGAATGAGATCCTGACTCCCTCCCTTAAATGTGAGCTGTAGTTGGCGATTCACTTCTAGCGATTGGAGCAGCCAGAAGTGACAGTAGGGCAGTAGGAACTTCCTCAATTGGAACAAAAAAGGCACCAAGCTTCCTCCTCCTCCTCTCTCTCTTCTCTCTCTCTTTGCTTACTTGACAGGGGAAGCCAGCTGCCACACCACCAGGACACTTGAGCAGCCCTATGAGGAGGCCCTTGCGGCAAGTGACTGAGGCTGCCAATGGCCAACAAGGACCTGGAGCCTCTTGCCAGGAACCAGGTGAGCCAGCCTTTCTGAAGTGGGGGATCCAGTCCCAGTCAACCCTTTTGATGACTGAAACCCCTGAGAGACCCCAAGCCAGAGCTACAGGCTAAGCTGCTCCTGAACCCACCCAACTGAGTTAATTAATGTCTATTGGGGGGGGGGGAGTGTCTTGGACTGCACCCAGGGCTTTCTACCTCTGAGCTATATCTCCAATACTATTTTATTTTGAAACAGGGTCTCACAAAGTTCCTGAGGACCTTGCTAAGTTGCTGAGGGTGACCTTGAACCTGCAGTCCTCCTGTCTTAGTTTCCCATGTACTGAGATTACAGACATGCACCACCATGCCTGACTAATACCTATTATTTTAAACTGCTAAATTTGGGGGTGATTTGTTACCCACAACAAATAACTAGTACAGATGGTGACTAAGTCAACAATGTATTTGGGATCAGATTTCTGTATTAAAGAGATATACCTTTTAATAGAAATATGGGAAAACAGGGAATGGGGGAGTGGGGAGTAATTTCCTACAAAACTTCATGTCCTGGGGACAGAGAGCTCAGGCCATCTGTCACTAGGGCAGGCCAGCTACTCCCCACCTGGAAGTGTTGTGGCTCCTGGAGGCTCCCTCTGAAAGAGGGCTTGCTCTGCCCATGGGCTGAGAGGGTCCCCTGCCTGCTCTTGTCCCTGCACCTGACCAGCTGCTGGCCGCTGGCTAACAAGCCGACCGACCTCAAATGCTTTGTGAATATTTTCAGCTTGCTGCAGAGTCCACTAGGGCAGAAAACCCCACTCCACCCAAGGACCTAGAGCACATCTGAACTCTTATCTCTAGACCCTGGAAAAGCCACAGAATCTCTCAAAACCTGGGTTTCCTCACCAGAGAGATGGGAACAGTAAAAACCTCTACCTTTTGTGCTTTTTCATGGGGAAGAAAGGAACTAACATACAAAGAAGTTCACAAACCACAGGTTTGCGATGCTACAGAGCTCTGTTTTGTTTTCTCCCTCAGCTCCATGGATGCCCAGCAATCTCGGATATGCTCGGTAATCCCCTGCTGCCCTAGAGAAACACTATTTGATGAATTTATATGAAGATCGAAAAAGAATGCCTGGAGATATGTAGCCCAAACAAATGACTTTTAACTTAGGAAATTTTAGACAGCAATGGAAAAGAGAGCTGGAGGAAGGGCAACCAACTCCTTCCAAGAGATCACAGATATGGTCTGTTCTCCTTGACTAAAGTGCCTTTGGGTGACAAGAGAAAGGTGGGAAGGATGGAATGGCTTAAATATATATATATATATATTGCCCTTGTTGCCAATCCGAGGTAGACAGTGTAGCATCCCTCCTGGCCCTCTGCAGTATCGGATCTCTTGAAGTTCTTTTCGGTTTCGTGATTTTTAGTACACCACCCCACCACTCCCCACTTACATCTCCACATGCTTCTACTTTGTCAGACAAAACCAGCAATACTGAAATGTGGTTTGAGTATCATAGCAGCCAGGAAGTTGAGAGAACAAGTTAAAAGTATTTCCTTAACTCACAGCTTCTTTCCAGGAAATCTAGCACTTACAATGTATAGATAAATTGCTGGAGCCATTTAGATAATTTCACTTGTCCTTTCCTGCTTGTCAAAGCATTGGGCTACCAACATGACAGGCCCTATTTAAGTGAATGGATACTTCCCTTCTCTATAAACAGTGGCTTCTCTCTGGGGTTTTGTTCATAGAATTAGGTCACAGGCATTCAGAGGATTCCCAACCAAGCAAGCTGTTTCTCTCCAAAGATCTGGAAATCCAAAGTCTCTGCCTATTGGAGCCTCTTCACTCAAGGAAACTAGATGTGCCTCTTCTTAAGATGTGCCTTTCTCAGATCACAGACAAGGTCATACCTAGTGGGGCCAAATTTAATTTCCAGATGCCTGAGAGAAATTGCAGAAAGCAAAATATCTCACAAGGTCTCTGCCTGTGCAAATGCCCTCACAGCCCCTCAGACTCTATGACAGTGGAGGTTCTAGGGCATGAAGCTTCTAGGGCTGGACTGGGCCATGAAGCCTTGGATCCCAGAGGAAACGACATGGAAACTTCTGGTTTTGTGTTTACCTGGACTCATCCTTAAGACTGGACAATCCCCTCTCCCGTTTTTCCATTGTTCTATTAAGACTTTTTGGATTTCAGGGAAGAGATTAACTCTTTTTAAAAAAAGAGGGGTTAGCTGGGCGTAGTGGCACATGCCTGTAGTCCCAGTACTTGGGAGGCGGAGACAGGAAGATGGCAAGTTTGCAGCCAGTCTCAGCAACTTAGTGAGACTGTTTCCAAACGAAAAATGAAATAGGGCTGGGAGTGTAGCTCAGAGGTAGAATACCCCGGGATTCAATCCCCAGTAAACACACACACACACACACACACACACACACACACACAGACACACACACACACGGAAGGAAGAAAGAGAAAGAGAATTTATTGTGAAGATATACAAGGTCATGGACAGGAATTGGAAAAGCTTTGGCATTAGAGATAATTTTGGGGTCTACCTCTCACTGTTTCTCCCTGGGTACCTCTTTCAATGATCTCTTCTCTCCCTGTGCACCATACCTTTTCCCTACTTACAGCTCCTGCTTTCCTGTATTGTCTGCTTCTTCATCCAACTCAGAATTTGTTTCCCTAGGATCTTGTCTGGACCTATTCTCCACCATGACATCCTTCCTACTTCAGTTCCCATTGATGATACCTCAATCTGTTGTCTCAAATGGAGATCTTGGTTAACTCAGCTGATCTTTTAGGGGTAGGCTATGTGTTTTGTCTTTAATAAGTTTCAGCTTAGATCGGTGCTCCTCCCTGGTACAGTCAGCTGTGCCTGGGACAATTCATATGATCTAAAAGATGGCTGTCTGAGGCTGTCCTTTATAGCTAGAGCTATAGGCAGAGAAACCTCTAAGATGGAGGATGTGGGAATGTCAGGGGGTCTTGGCGCTGTGTAAATGTAATCAAGGTGAGGCCGGTAGCTAAGGTGGCCTCAAGCCAGAATCACTCAAGTTTCCTCCATTATCCCCATATACAAAAGTAAAGACTCTCAAACTCTCCCAGATATGGCTTTTCATCAGGCATCCCTTGCAGGTCCATGTGTTCTAACTAATGTCGATCAGGAATAAAGACAGGAGAATAGGATTCTGAGCTGGGTAACCTCAGGGAGTGTCCGATCAGCATTCATGACTACCCCTCAGAGCAAATGCCACCCACAGCAATCCAAGGACTCCCCAAGACAGAGGCTGCAGATGTGTGTATCAGTGAAGCCTGATTTACTGATCGGTGAGTCTGATTATCCTAGTTGGGATGAGAGTCCCTATGTGTCATATAATAAATCCATGATTCAATTTGGAAACCCCTTTAAGCATAAGCACACACCAATGATGTCCCAAAGAAAAACAATTTTGTAACTGCCAGACAGATGATGGAATGGTCAGAAGGACAGGAAATCAGCTATGCAAATTGTGAAATATAAGTCACACTTCTATTTGCACTGTGACAGTGTGAAAATTGAAATTATTTTTGTCAATATAGAAAAAAAAAGACAGAGACTATGTGCACTGTCTTATGAAGAAAACTCCTGTACTATGTCCAAACCATCTGTGCTGTGCTCCCCTACACTTCATTATTCCTCTCACTCAAACTTGAGCTCAAGGACTCACAGAATTATGTTCAAATTGATTTTTTTTAAGAATCTAATACAATGAAAATGTACATGTGACTATTAATAAACACTGTGCTTGTTGATAATGAGAAACAAATTATGCCATATTCTGATGATAATTAATTGGCTTAATTCTGCCAATAAATTTCAAAGATGTAGGAAGTAATAGAAAACTAAACTCAAAGTTCAAAATGTGTCACCAATAAACAGGAACCTTTGGTTAAAAGATCTCGAACACCCTGTTTAACTGTAAGTTTGATGGACTAGGTATGGTATTAAACTACTTTTTGGAAGGTAGCATTAAGAATATAGGTTTGATAGATTAAAATTTCTTCTACCAATTACATAACTCTTCTAAGCCTTGGTTTGCTTATATGTAAAACCATGTGGCAATTTGCTTAGAATTCTTGGAAGGACATAATGAGACAGTGCCTGCAAAGTGCTTAGCACAGTACCTGGCACATGGTAAGCACTAGTAATATGTAGCTCTCATTATCATTTCACTCATTTTTCTTTTTGGAAAGGAAAAATACTTAAAGAGCAGCTTACCTCAGAGGTAAAATTCAAAATATAATAAATAATACACCCCCCTAGCTGTTATTAATCACAACCTCGTTTAACTTTAATTCAATTGAAAAATATATTTACAATTCTCCCTGAATCTTAATGGTAAAATCAGATGTTTCCCAGGATGGCATATTTGGCATCAGAATGTCTTGTGCTTGTCAGCAATGTGTTCTTCTTCAGTTACTGGTGGAAAAATAATAGCACAACGAGAGCAGCAATAATCTGCTTGCCTATTGATCCTGATTAAAGGGAGAACATCAGCTTGCCTTTCCAGCCTGATTCTTAAACTCCTTCCCCAAGAATTCCTAAGGCACAGGAGCATGATTATCCATAGAAATGGGCCAGAGAGGTTCCCTGGAAATAGAAATTTACTTTGATGCCTCCTGTTTTATTTTTTAAATTCATGTAGGTTTTTAATTTTATTTTATAACATACTGACATTTACTTTTAAAATAATGTTTATCTTCTGTCTTTGTATAACTCATCACTCTGACCCAAAAACAACTGAAATTTTTCAGTTGCAAGTGATGGAGTACTCAACTAGAGCAAATTAAGGTATTAGTTACTGTAGTATTGCTTAATATGTGTAAGTGGTTCAACTCTATCATCAGGGACCTGACTCTTCTCATCCTAGGCTGATCTACCATCTTAAAACATTGGCTTTCCATGATTGTCTGCTTTATTCATGATTACAACATGACTGCCATAGCTCCAGGCATCACATACTATCATTCCAAAAAGAATGAAAAGAGGTGGGAAAGCCTCCAAAATGCATATACTTAAATATCTTTGGCCAGAACTTGTGATGACCCTCCCCAGTTAGAAGGGAGGCTGGAAGTCATGTTCTGCCAAAGGGGAATAGAGTTTCCATAACTGGCTTAGACTAATTATGATCCATTCCTTGGAGTAAGGCTAACTGGGAGGAAGGATATGGGGATGTCTATTAAATAAGTAAAGAGCTCAGTTTGGAAAACACAGGTAGGGAGTTTTCTTTCCTATATCCTCTGAGTTTTATCAGACACCAAATAAAATATTCTCCCTCCCTCCTTCCCTCCATCTCTCCCTTCTTCTCTTTCCTGTCCTCCCAATCAGAAAGGTATAATGTTTTATTTTTCTTTACAAAAGAGAAACACATTTCCTTTTCCAACAGGAGTATCTATCACTGAACAGTGTCTTAGGTGTTCTTAAGAGTCAAATACAATTGTATGAGAAAACTTCCTGCTTTGGGGATGCAACTTGTAGAATGAGCAAGGTCTTTTGCTGTTGTCTGGAGGGAACCTACACACAGCTGAGACTTTGGGCTCTTGAGAAGAGGTGCATGTGAGAGGCCAGTGAAGGGAAGCTTTCCTGGGTCATGCTATTGACATCAGAGGTCAGTGGTGAGGCGGACTGAGCGCTGGTCTGCCTTTGAGGGTTCCTTGTACAGAGACTACTTCTTTGACTTCCTGAATGAGACCAGCCAGCTGAGCCAAGGATGCCCTCAGCACAGAACCAAGAATGCTTGTTGTGACAGCCAGGGGAAAAGCGTGCTGATTTCACTGGTCCTGACTGCCTTCAACAGCACATCCTTGTTACTCATGAGAAAAATAAGATTCCTGAAATTTTGGGGGGGATTGAACTCAGGGGCATTCTACCTTCGAGCTATACCCCCAGCCCTATTTTTTATTCTTTATTTTGAAACCAGGTCTCACTAAGTTGTGGAGTGCCTCACTAGGTAGCTGAGGCTGGCCGTGAACCCGGATCCTCTGGTCTCAGCCTCCCCCTGAAAATTTTTAAAATGATACAAGATAGCATTGAAATGGAACAACCCAAGAACATAAATGTTTCTGAAATAAAAAATAAAATGTCTACATATTGAAATAGAACAGGAAAATTGAACAACGGACTAGACCATGATGGATACTCAGCTAGTGATTTGGGAGATGGAATGGACAAACTATCTCACGAGACAGAGCAAAAATACAAAGAAATGGTAATAATGAATGAAAAGATAAGAGACGTGGAAGATAAATTCAGGAAATCTAGTGTGGAAATAACTGTTTGGAAAGGTATGATTGAAAAAGCATAGTCAGGTACATTTTAGAAGAAAAATTTTCTAACCTAAGAAATGATTTGCATTTTTAGATCAAAAGGATTTGGAAAGTACCTGGCAGATTTAATTTAATAAGGGAAAAGAAACAAACCCAGATATGTTTGGGTAAAGGTTTTGAAATCAAATTTTTAAGAAGGAAGACAATTTACTTAAAGAACAGAATGGGATAGGTCTTCTTATCTGCAAGAATAGGGCTGTAATTTCAAAATTATCCTGACCAAGATATTGGAAGGGCCAGAGAGAGGGAGACATTTCCATACATCCAAAGACTCTTGTTCTGAGACAGATGGCTCTGAAACTCATTTCCTTTAACGAGGCTTCCCACCACATGTATGTTCTACATGGAGCAGTTAGAGGAAATCAGGTTCAGGAAAACAAACTGAAACCTAACCCGAGCATCAGCACCTGTCAAGACAATCAAGATGTGCCCCATCCTCCTGAGGCTATATAATCTGTATACTGATGCCATTCAGGGCTCAGACTTAGGACTCTAATCCTCTGAGCCCTGCCAGTGGAAATAAAGAAATTCTCCTTTCCAACCTGGTCCCCAGGTTGTCATCTCTCCTCATGTGCCCTCCTGAAATAGTACCTTTTCTAACAAAACTATTTAAAATGTGCATGTCAGCCAGGTGTGGTGGCTCGCACCTGTAATCCCAATTCTTGGGAGGCGGAGACAGGAAGATCATAGGTTCAAAGGCAGCCTCGCCAACTTCATGAGGCTCTCGGCAATTTGGTGAGACTCTGTTTTCAAATAAAAATAAATAAATAAAATGGGCTGGGGATGTAGCTCAGAGGTAGAATTCCCCTAGGTTCAATCCCCAGTAAAACACACACACACACACACACACACACACACACACACACACACAAAAGTACAAGTCAAATAAAAATAAAATGAATATAAATCTCAAGAGAGCATATAACAAGTATAAGACAGGGGAGACCAAGGTCAACAAGGCAATGAACTTTACTTAAATCTAATTGGATGATGATGATACGACCTTACAAGTTTTGACAACCTACCATCTGTCAATCATCTTTCTAAGCACGTTATGGGTTACTTTCCCCACATTGCGGACAAAACTATCTTTTACCTTTACTTTTCCTTTGGTAACATGTACAAGCATACACAACCTGGATGTGAACTCAGATTGATTCCAAAATCCGTACACATACTTCTATATTACAATATCATAGATATCCTCATAATAATGGAAATGTGATTTGAAATATAAATGTTAATAAAGTACATTTGAAGAGTAAGTACTAAGAACCATGCAGGAGGTATCACAATACCTGACTTCAATCTTTACTACAAAGCCACAGTAATAAAAACAGCATGGTATTGGCACAAAAACAGACACATAGACCAATGGAGCAGAATAGAAGATCCAGAAACAGACCCACGTGTTTACAGTCAACTGATTTTTGACAAAGGAGCCAAAAACATACGCTGGAAAAAAGAT
>PVLC010034334.1:0-16965 GCA_004027655.1 Graphiurus murinus
CCCAAAAAAAAAAAAAAAAAAAAAAAAAAAAAAAAAAAAAAAAAAAAATTGAATCTTATTAGCCAAGCATGGTGGCACATGCTTGTAATCCCGGTATTTGGGAGGCTGAGACAGGAGGATCCAGGTTCAAGGCCAGCCTCAGCTACTTAGTGAAACCCTGTTTCAAAATAAAGAATAAAAATTAGGACTGGGAAGGTAGCTCAGATGTAGAATGTCCCTGGGTTCCATCCCCAGTACCACAAAAAAAAAAAAAAAAAAAAAATTGAATCTTATTTAGGTAAATGAGTGAGTACTAAAAAGTTTATGTGGGGACGAAAAACATGAAGAAACACCAGTGAAGTTACACCATATCACACAACCTATAGTTAAGTCCCTGAATGCAGAACAAAAACCCAAGAAAGATCTGGTATTAGGAAAGAGCTTTGAAAGAAACTCCAAACTCCAGTACACCCTGAACCCCAAGGTCTATAATAAGAAACAAACTAACCCCCCGTTTTTTTTTGTGGTACTAGGGATTGAACCCAGGGGCATTCTACCTCTGAGCTACGCCCCCAGTCCTATTTTTTATTCTTTATTTTTTGAAACAGAGTCTCACCAAGTTGCAGAGGAACTCACTAAGAGCTGAGGCTGGCTGCAATCAGGATTCTCAGGTTTCAGCCTCCCAAGTACTGGAATTACAAGTGTGCGCCTCCACGCCCAGCAAACTAACCCCTTTCAAACATATTGGATGGAATGTTTCACACTGCAAATTATGACTAGGCACTTGTGGCTGGAAGGGAGGGGACTTACAAAATGCAAATATAATTACTACAGTATTACTATTCTGGGAGCAAAGAGATAGTAGTCAGATCTGAGTGGCATGAAGAAAGTCCCTTTTCTCATTTCATTTCATTAAAATTTCTGCAAGCACACCAGACTGTTTTGTTTTAAAGAAAGAAGACTTTTTAAAATACAAAAAAAAAAAAAAAAAAAAAAAAAGCCAGACATCGTGGTACACGCTTGTAATCCCAGTACTTGGGAGACTGAGGCAGGAGGATCTCAGGTTCAAGGACAGCCTCAGCAAGTAGTGAGACTCTCATCAACCTAGCAAGACCCTGTTTCAAAATAAAAATTTTAAAAATAAGGCTGGGAGTGTAGCTCAGAGGTAGAATGCCCCTGGGCTCAATCCCCAGTACCACAAAAATAAATAAATAAATAAAATAAAAATAAAAATACAAAAAAAAGTGTAAAGAAGTAAAATCTTAAGAGTATATATGCAAGTATCATTATGGTTCCTGAAGATTCTCATTTCTTTAGTAATTGCTTATCAAGGATTGTGAGAAACTCACTAAATCAAAGACACACACAATTAATTTGTCCCAATAACTGTTATAGATACAGAATGTCTCCTTAAGAGCTTACGTATTACTGTTCAGAGCTAACATAATTAAGTCATGAGGGTTGTAATCTCATCAATGGATAAACCCACTGTAATGGATTTACTGGGTGGTATCCTAGGCAGGTAGTGTGGCTAAAGAAAATGGATCCCTGGTGGTGTGGCCTTGGGGACTATGCTTTTGTCTTTTTGCCTCTGTGACGTCATAGCTTGCTCTCTCCCTCCCTCTGCTTCCTGCTGCCTGCCCTGAGATCAGTAGACACTGGCCTTGCCTGGACTAAGCCCAAGATCTCAAAAAAACTGTGAGCAAATAAATCTTCCTTCAAGTGTGTGGTCAGCTGTCTTGGATTCCAGCAGTGAGAATGCTGAGACAGAAATTGACACCAGAAAATTGAGGTCCCTCCTATTTCTGTCTGACCATGTA
Organism: Graphiurus murinus; assembly: GCA_004027655.1. NCBI lineage: Eukaryota > Metazoa > Chordata > Mammalia > Rodentia > Gliridae > Graphiurus > Graphiurus murinus. The sequence continues at coordinate 1,800 of PVLC010034334.1, forward strand.
GATTGTGAGTCTTTGAAACTGGTTTGTGAGAGAAAGTTGGAAGGGCCAGAATGTGGCTAGAAGGCAGATGGTAGAGACTGTACTCAGGAGACTTTGCGGGCAAAGAGAACTGCATAGGAAAATGGAATCCACACACTATGGCAAAGAACTAACCAGCATTTTGCCCCTGTCCTGAAGCTTTGTGTGAGGCCAAAATTAAAGGTGATGGACTAAGGAACCTGGTAGAGGAAATCCCAAAACAGCAAAATATCCAGACTGCACTATGGGTACTGATGTCCACTGTCAATGAACTGTACACTGAATGTTTGGGGGTTTTTTGTTTTGTTTTATTGTGGTACTGGGGATTGAACCCAGGGGCATTCTACCTCCGGGCTACGCCCCCAGCCCTATTTTTTTTATTCTTTATCTTGAAACAGGGTCTCAAACAGGGTCTAAGTTGTGAAGAGCCTCCCTAAGTAGCTAAGGCTGGCCAGGAACCCGGATCCTCCAGTCTCAGCCTCCCAACTACTGGGATTACAAGCATGGGCCACACGTCCAGCTTGTACAGTGAATTTTGAAAGCAAAAAGAAGAGACTTTACAGATTTGCAATTTGGCCAGAAAGGCATGTGTAAAGCTTGAGCCTGGAGAGTCACTGTTGTGAAAGAAAGTAAGATAGCTGAAGGGAGGTCAAATGCCTAGGAACAAAGAAAGAAATGTGCCTGCAGCAGTTTAAGACCAAGCACAGAGCCATGAAAACAAGGGCCCAGCAGTTGTGGCTATGATTGAAAAGGACCTGGTGGCAGCAGCCAGGATTGAGACAGACCCAGCCACAACTGTGAATGAAAAAGGCCAAGCAGCAATAATTAAAAAGGGCATGACTATCTTTCCTGATGGTGGTTGGTTTGATTGCTCACGTAACACTGGCTTTGTTGGAAAAAAGGGGTCATGGAGGCTTCCCCCCAGATTTCAAAGAAAGGCCTGGGAAGCCAGGCAACATATGGAAGGGTTGGAGGAATCCCTGCAAGCAGACCCAAATGTGGCAATTTGTGAAGCTGTGAAGGTGAAGCCAAGGTTGCAAAAAAAAAAACCTCTCAAAATTTAGAAACACTAGAAATGTGAAAGGACCTCAAGGAAAGGCTGAAAGCTCTGAGCCATGAAGCCGGGCTGAAAAGAGAGTACGCACCCAACTGCAATCAACAAGCCAGGGGAAAGGGCTTCTAAAGCCCTCTGAAGATCACTTCTCACTACCATGGGCCCTGGATGGCAGAAATGGAGCTGCAGGATGAAATGCTTAACCAACAGTGAGAATGCTGACTGAGACACTGCCCTACCATTTAAAATGTTTCCGGAGTCAGGTGTGGTGGTGAACACTTATAATCCCTGTTTGGAAGGCTGAGACAGGAGGATCACAGGTTCAAGGATAGCCTTAGCAAGTAATGAGACTCTCATCAACCTAAGGACACCATGTTTCAAAAAATACAATAGGGTGTAGCCCTGAGGTAGAATGTCCCTGGGTTCAATCCACAATAATCAAAAAAAAAAAAAAAAGCTAGGCATAGTGGCGCAAGCTTGTAATCCCAGTACTTGGGAGGCTGAGACAGGAGGATCACAGATTCAAAGCCAGTCTTGGCAACATAGCAACCTAGTGAGACTGTTTCCAAATAAGAAATAAAATCGGCCTGGGGTGTAGCTCAGAGGTAGAATGCCCCTGGGTTCAATCCCTAGTACTAAACAAAACAAAAGTTTATGCTAACCACCACTAATTCTAGCGAGAAATACTATCATTCCAGATACTTTTGGTCTAAAAATATACCTGAGTGTTGCAGTTCCTGTTCCATACTAATCCGTATTGTCTAATTCCCCCAGAAAGTTACCATCAGTAGAAAGTTCAAATGAAAAAAAAAACAGTAATGTCACGCAAAATTTGTAAGCTGAGCAAGACCCACATACCGGCAAGTCCACACTGACGTCAGTGCCATCCAGAAGGGACACCCGACATGTGATGATGGACTTAGAATCTCCAGCTGCGGGGATGTGTGTGGCAGCTCGCTGCGCCTCTCGGAGTCGTTCCTTCTCAGCATGTTTGCGCATTGACCTGCGCCCAAGAGTTCTACGAAGGAAGCTCAGCATGTTTGTCACTGTAAAAACAAAGAACAAGATGGCATTAGGAAAAAGAGAATCCCCACAACTTGTAGTCAAACAAATGGTATTACTTAGCAAAGTCCTGTGAACAGTAATTCAAAAAAAAGCTCAAATTGGCAAATTTTTATACATACTTCAAAACATGGTGTTGTATACAACAAATAGATACAAATTTCACTTGTCAAGTAAAGATAAATTCATTTTAAAAACTGGCTACTTTAGTTTAAAGTTTTAAAAGATGTATATATAAGACAGGGACATGGTTTGCAGTTTTCTAAACTTATTATTTTTAGGAGTTGACCAGGCAGGAAAAGGCAAACATTTATGAAATCCATCAAATCTTTTGGATCAATAAATAATATGTACAATAGATGAATATCCCTACAAACTTCAGAAGACAATGACAGACACTACTAAAGTATACTTTGCTGAAGTTCCATTTTTCTTTTCTGAGCATTTATAATAATGTAAAAATAATTACCTATTTCAGATAAAATACAATTCAAATATCATGTGTTGCCAGGCATAGTGGCACACGCTTGTAATCCCAGTACTTGAGAGGCTGAAAGAGAAGGATCGCAAGTTCACAGCCAATCTCAGCTACTTAGTGAGGCCCTGCACAACTTAGTAAGACCCTGTTTCAAAAATACAGAATTAAAAAATAGGGCTAGAGGGTGTAGCTTGGAGGTAGAATGCCCGGGTTCTCTCTCTATATATATATAGATATATATGTATTCCCTATATATCTATATATATAGATATATATATATTCTCTATATATATATCTGTCGGGGGCAGGGAGGCTGATCAGAGTTGGAATTTACATTTTGAGGAAACTCCTCCTCAGCAGCCACAGAGATTATGCAAAAACAGGTTCTATTATCTTGCTGAGGCCCTTACCTGATAAGGACACGTCAACCTTGACCAATCATGCAAGCCCACACAAGCTTACCTGATCCCCCTGACCCCACCCCTCACCTAGCTATTTAAGCAGACCCTTCCTTAATAAAGATTGAGGCTTGATCAGAATCCTGTCTTGCCTCCGTTCTTCACGTCGCTTGTTTGCTTCATTCCTTTAGGTTAAGCTGCCTCGGTCTCCATTCCCAACCCCCGCTGGCCGGGGCATATATCTATATATATATTCTCTCTATATATATATATATAGAGAGAGAGAACCCAGGCATTCATATATATATTATATATATATAGAGAGAGAGAGAGAGAGCGAGCGACCGAGCGAGCACGCGCGCGCGAGCATGCATGCATTTATCAAGTACTCTACTATTATTTACAGACTTATTTTATTTTGGAGACAGGGGTCTCGTTACATTGCCCAGGAAGGTCTCGTCCTTCCACTTCAACTTCCCAAGTTCTAGGACTTAAGGACAGGCCACTATACCCCGACATACCCACCTCTACATATTTTTTCCTTGGTACTAGGGATTGAGCCCAGGGGCATTTTACTTTCTACCCCAAGCTACATCCCCAGTCATTTTGGGTTTTTGTTTTTTTTTTTTTTTTTTTGCGGTACTGGGGATTGAACTCAGGGGCATTCTACCTCCGAGCTACACCCCCAGCCCTATTTTTTTTTATTCTTTATTTTGAAACAGGGTCTCACTAAGTTGCGGAGTGCCTCACTAGGTAGCTGAGGCTGGCCGCGAACCCGGATCCTCCAGTCTCAGCCTCCCGAATGCTGAGATTACAAGCGTGCACCACCACACCTGGCTCATTTTGTTTGTTTTTGAAATAGGGTCTCACTCATTTGCTGAGAATCTCAGTACACTGCTGAGGCTGCCCTTGAACCTGTAATCCTCCTGTCTCAGCCTCCCAAGTACAGGGATTACAGGTATGTGCCATGATATTCTGTACCTCTACAGAATTTAAATTACTACTTAAACCTAAATGATGTCAAATTTCTTTAATGTTACTTGTTTCCTTATCTACATTAAGAACATTAAGGTTAAGCAAAGTAAGCTATTTGAAACAACCAAATACAGTATAGGAAACGCCATAAAAAGTTATTTTGATAACCTACAGGTATTCAATTTGTACAACTAAGAGAGTCTGAGAATAAGTACATATAACTAAACCAACAAATAGGACATTAACTCCAGAAAAAATAAGTTGTACAGATAAGGGAAATTAGTCACAGCATACTATATGACTCCATTACTAATAGATTAAGTAGTCATAATATTTAGTATTATATTTAGTATTATAGTATATTAGTGCTAAATATTTATCTAACCATAACCAAAGTAACTCTGAAAGGTGGTAGATAATAATAGAGGTAGAAAATAGAGGTATAGAAAGATTCTTCATCTCACCTAGCAGCAACCCAACAGACAATTCCTAAAACTAAAAATCAAGAAGTAACAAGAAGGACATGTGACTTAAAATGTGAAAGTGGTTGCAGGAGAGGGAGTAATGAAATTCAGGACCAGACTGATTTTCAAAAGAAGTTTCCAGATTAGGTGACTGTTTCAATGAGATATATTTATAATTGGTTTAAAAAAAAAAACAAAAAGCCGGGCATGGTGGCATATGCTTGTAATCCCAGTAGTTGGGGAGGCTGAGACAGGAGGATCACAGGTTCAAAGCCAGCCTCCACAACTTAGTGAGACCCTGCTTAAAAATAAAAAATAAAAATAGGGCTGGGGGAGGTCACCAAGTGCTGTGTGCATGTATGTCAATGTCAACATGATTTACATTATGATGTGAGACAATAATGCACCAATAAGAGCACATTAAAAATTTTTTTTAATTAAAATAGGGGGGTGTAACTCAGAGGTAGAATGCCCTGGGGGTCCATTCCCAATATCAAAAAAAAAAAAAAACCTAACTTTAGGATAAATGCTACAATATTAAACCATAAGTGATTATAAAGACTATCATAGAGCCAGGCATGGTGGCGCATGCTTATAATCCCAGTACTTGGGGGACTGAGACTGAAGGATCAGGGTTTGAGGACAGCCTCAGCTACTTAGTGAGGCCCTCCGCAACTCAAGGAGACCCTGCTTCAAAATAAAGAATAAAAAATAGGACTGGGGGTACAGCTCAGAGGTAGAAAGCCTCCAGGTTCAATCCTAAACACCACACAAAAGAAAAGATTTTTAAAGGAAAAAAATGTTCAAAATGTACATCAATCTTGTGGTTCCTAGAAAACTAACTGTAAATCAATTTTTCTTTCACCTTATCCTGACATCTTTAAAACAGATTCACTACACAAGTAGGGTTGACCTGTTCAGAGGTCAAACACACCAGGATTCTAACAAACAAAAACTTTCCTATAGATTTTTTTTTTTTTTTTTGAGAGAGGGTCTTGCTGTTTCCCAACTCCTAAACTCCTATGATACTCCCACCTCTAGCTCCAAGTAGCTGAGAGCACAGGCAGGGGTGGGAGGAGACAAGGGAGGAGCAGAAGTTGCCTAGCACAGTGGCCCACATCTACCTACAGTCCCAGCTAGAGAGTAGGTAGGATGGGCCACAAGGGAGGCTGAGACTGGATGACTTGAGCCCAAGAGTTCAAGGCCAGCCTGGGCAACAGAGTGAGACCTGTAACAAACAAATAAAGATACTGTTTATCTCTTAAAAGACTCAAGGAGCCCAGGCTGGTGATGCATGCTTGTAATCCCAGTACTTGGAAGGCTGAGACAGGAAGATCACAGGTTCAAGGCCAGCCTCACTTAGTGAGGTCCTCAGCAACCTAGTAAGACCCTACTTCAAAATAAAGAATAAAAAATAGGGTTGGGGTGGAGCTCAGAGGTAGAATGCCCCTGGGTTCAATCCCCAGTACCGCACACACACACAAAAAACCTCAAGGAAAAATTTAAAAAGCTGTGAGATAAACAATCTCTTTCATAAACTGTCCTTTTTGAACACGATATTAAACATACTTTTAAAAAATTTAATGTACATACCTTTCACTCTGCAATTTGATTTCTGATAAGATGGCCTAAAGACATAGTCAAATATGTGCTCTAAAATATAGGAATGAGGGTTTTTTCAGAACATAATTGACTTTTTTTTTTTTGTGGTCCTAGGGATTGAACTCAGGGGCATTCTACCTCTGAGCTATACCCCAGCCCTATTTTTTATTCTTTATTTTGAAACAGGGTCTCACTAAGTTGCGGAGTGCCTCACTAGGTAGCTGAGGCTGGCCGCGAACCCGGATCCTCCGGTCTCAGCCTCCTGAATGCTGGGATTACAAGCGTGCACCACCACGCCCGGCTCATAATTGACTTTAAAAAAAAGTTTAAAATATGTCCATTAGCATGCAAAGTTAATCATGTTGTAGTAATGGCATGCAATACAGTTGTTTTAAAATATAATTGAAAGCCCAGCAAAGTGGCACACACCTATAATCCCAGTACTTGGGAGACTGAGACAAGAGGATCACAGGTTCAAGGACAGCCTCAACAAGTAGTGAGATTCTCATCACCTAGGAAGACTATGTTTCCAAGTAAAAATAAAACTGGGCTAGGTTCAATCCCTAGTACCAAAAATAAAAATAAAATATAATTGTAAAATCCAATCACAAAAAAGCACAGTATTAAGCCACAGTGGGGTAGGATGCACACACAAACATATCCATATACAGCCAGGCATGGTGGCGCACACTTGTAATCCCAGTACTTGGGAGGCTAAGACCTGAGGATCCCCGTTCAAGGCCAGCCTCAGCTACTTAGTGAGGCCCTCCGCAACTTAGTGAGACCCTGTTTCAAAATAAAGAATAAAAAATAGGACTGGGGGTGTAACTCGGAGGTAGAATGCCCCGAGTTCAATCCCCGGTACCGTATTAAAAACAAAACAAAACAAAAACACAGACAGGGACCAGAAGGATATGCAAACTGTTAAGTGAGGTTCTCTCTAGAGTCAGTCTGTCAATCTGGAGGTCATAAAAGTATACAAATGTGTCATTAAGAGATATTTTTTTAGCCAGGCATGGTGATGCATGCCTGTAATCCCAGTACTTGGGAGGCTGAGACAGGAGGATCCAGGTTAGCAGACATTCTCAGCTACTTAGTGAGGCCCTCTAAAACTTAGTGAGACCCTGTTTCAAAATAAAGAATGAAAAATAGGACTGGGGGTGTAGCTCGGAGTTGGAATACCCCTGAGTTCAATCCCCGGTACTGCAAAAAAAAAAAAAAAAAAAAAAGTTTTCCAGTGACTTGGGAGGATGAAGAAGATTCCAAGTTCGAAGCCACCCTGAGAGCAACTTATCAAGATCCTGTCTTAAAAGATAAAAGAACTGAGGATATGGGCTCAATGGTAATGCACTCCAGTGGTCAATCCCCAGTACCAGAAAAAAAAATTTTTTTGAGCTGGGCATAGTAGTATACACCTGTAATCCCAGCTACATGAAAGACTGAGACAGAAGGATCACCAAGGGTGATGGGATGTAGTTCTGTGAAAGAGTGCTTGCCTAGTATGTGGGAGCCCTGAGTTCAATCCCCGGTGTAACCAAAAAAAATAAAAAATAAAAATAAAAATAAAAAAGGTTTGGGAGACCCGGACGTGGTGGCGCACGCTTGTAATCCCAGCATTTGGGAGGCTGAGACTGGAGGATCTGGGTTCACGGCCAACCTCAGCTACCTAGTGAGGCACTCCGCAACTTAGTGAGACCCTGTTTCAAAATAAAGAATAAAAAATAGGGCTGGGGGTATAGCTTGGAGGTAGAATGCCTCTGAGTTCAATCCCCAGTACCGCAAAAAAAAAAAAAAAAAAGGTTTGGGAGCTTTGGAAAACTCTTTTCTCCATTCCTCTCCCACTCCCCCAGTTTCATTTTTTACACTGCAGCCTGTGGACTTTGGGCAACCACAAACCTGGTTCCTAGCTTTAGCTTTTTTTTTTTTTTTTTTTTTTGGGGGGGGGGGGTTGATACTGGGGATTGGACCCAGCAGTGCTTACCACTCAGCTACACCCCCAGCCTTTATTTTGAAACAGGGTCTTGTTAAGTTACTGAGGACTGGCCTTTAACCTGTGATCCTCCAGTCTCAGCCTCCCATGTGGTTTTAAACTCTTTAATGGCCTTGCCCCTTGACCCAGATCCTACCTTTAGACTCTCCTGGCTGCCCAATGTGGGTGATCACTAGGCTCAGCCCAAAAGTCTTAATTCTATACTTTTTTCATTAGCTATTCCATCTTTCTGGAATCATCTTTTATCTACTTCACCTCTTTCCTCTCCTGTTCCCATTTCACATAGCTAACTTCAGATTTATAGTTGAAATGTGTCTTCTTCAGAAAAGCGCTCTCAGACTCCAGAGTCTAAATCAGGGGGCCCTGTTAGTACTCTTAGGCTTTTCTTTACAACAGTAAAAAAAACCTAATTGCTTAATTTTTTCTTTTCTTTTTTTTTTTAAACTGGCCATTTCCCTACTAAGACACAAGCACAGGAACCTAGTCTGATTTATTCACTACTATGATCCAATAGCTAGGCAACCTGCGTATCTAGCACACACTAAAAGGACAGAGTGGAACTTTTGGACAGTAAAGCTAAATGGTTTTAAAAAAGAATGTAATTTTTGCTGGGCACAGTTATTCCAGTAACTTGGGAAGCTGAGGCAGGAGGACCTCAAATTCCAGGCCAGTCTCAGCAATTTAGCAAGACCCCAATCTCAAGCGGAAAAAAAGGAAATGACAAAGTATAAAAAGGGCTAAAGATGTAATTCAGAGGTAGAGGGCCCCTGAGTTCCATCCCCAGTACTGCAAAAAAAATAAGAAGTAGTTTCTAATTTTTCAACAAGGAGCCATTTTCAATCATAGAAATGCAAACTGAAGTAATCTGCTTACTACTTAAATTAACAGAAGTTGCTTTAAATAATATATATCCAAAACACAAAGTTTTGTCATAAAATGTGTATACTCAAACATAACTGGTGGCCACAATGTGGTAAGCAACTACTTTTTAATAAAGCAATATGCCAATTTACAGAAAATGCCAAAAAGATATCACCACCTTTTGTCCCTGTGATCTCAACTTAAAAAAAAAAAAGTAAGCAAGTAATCCATAGAGGCAAAATTACATATCATTTCTAATGAAGTTATCTTAACAAAAAAGTAAAAAATCTACAAATTATTTTATCTTAGTACAAATATTCCATGATAGTAAGCAGAGCTCAGAAATGCGTTGTTATAGCCGGGCGTGGTGGTGCACGCTTGTAATCCCAGCATTTGGGAGGCTGAGACCAGAGGATTTGGATTTGCGGCCAGCCTCAGCTACCTAGTGAGGCACTCTGCAACTTAGGGAGACCCTGTTTCAAAATAAAGAATGAAAAATAGGGCTGGGGGTGTAGCTCAGAGGTAAAATACCCCTGAGTTCAATCCTCAGTACCGAAAAAAAAAAAAAAGAAAGAAATGCGTTGTTAGGAAGGGGGTTAATATGTGAGAATACCAATGGTAGGGTGGGGAGGGAGGGGAGGTCACCAAGTGCTGTGTGCTTGAATGTCACTATCACTCTCAACTACATAATGATGTGAAACTAAAATGCACCGATAAAACTTTATTTTTTAAAAGGCGGGATTAATGGAGTGATAAATTGCATTAAAAATGTTAGGGGTTCAGCATTCGGGAGGCCGAGACCGGAAGATCCGGGTTCGCGGCCAGCCTCAGCTACCTAGTGAGGCACTCCGCAACTTAGTGAGACTCGGTTTCAAAAATAAAGAATAAAAAATAGGGCTTGGGGAGTAGCTCGGAGGTAGAATGCCTCTGAGTTCAATCCCCAGTACCGCAAAAAAAAAAAAAAAAATGTTAGGGGTACTTTTCCCCTAATTCTTAAAAAAATGGCACTTTGCTCTTAGTTTAAAATACTGCTATAAAGCTTAAAATGGTTGCATTTTCTAGTTGTTAACACAATTCAGGAGACACAAGCGATTAGCTCCGACCCACCCGGCGGTGCAAGGCACAGGCCGCCGGCGCACAGGCCGAGCGCGGAGGCCGAGGGCGGGGCCGGCGCGGGCAGTCCCGCGCACACCTGCCCCGCGCCGTGCCCGGAGGCGCGAGTTCTCCGCCGTCGCCATCGCCCGCAGGTCCCTTTCGGGGACCCTGCTGCGGCCCAGGGGAGCTCGCCGCATCCTCCCTCGACCCGCGGCGGGGCCAGAGCGGGCGCGGTGCCGGCTCCGACCCAGACCGCGCGGTGCCGCCCTCCCCGGGCCAGGTCGCCGCGGGACGCGACGCGACGTGACGAGCCGCCACCTTACCTGGGCGAGCGTCGCGAAAAGCCGAGTGCGCAGCGGCGAGAAGGAAGGCCGAAATGGCGGCGCGCCCACCAGCGCTAATCCGGGCCGCCGCCGCCGCTTAAAGCCCCTCGGTACCCGGGGCGGAGCGCTGCGGCCGCCGGACGTGACCCCGCCCCGGAAGTCCGCCCGAGCCGGCCGGGACCGCTGGCCAGCCCTCTGCAGACCTGTAGGCAGCCGCCTCGGGTTTAGCCGGGCGCCAGGTGCCTGGAAGCCTGGCGGCCAGGTGTATTTATCCTATCCATTCATTGAAAACACTAATTCAATCCAGGCGTGGTAAGCGGACCTGTAATCCCAGTACTTGGAAGACCGAAACAGGAGGATCACAGGTTCTAGGCCAACCTCAGCAACTTAGCGAGACCCTGTTAAAAAAATTTTTTAAAGGGCTGGGGGTGTATCCCCGAGGTAGAATGTCCGTGGGTTCAATCACCAGGACCAAATAAACGAATAACAATAAAGCGTCCATCCCCTGCCTGGCCTTCTCCAGTACCTAACCCTATAGAGCCCTACTCTTAACCTTAATCTAACCCAAAACCCACCCCCAAGCCTAGTCTAAGTCCCAGCCCCAGCCCCAATGCGACCCCTAAACACAACACACTACCCTTGCCTTGCCTGTGTGGTGATTCATCTGGATTGTCAACTGGACTGAGAGACACCTAGGACACCGGGGAATTTTGATGAGGTGATTGGCATGTGGAACAGCCCATGGAGGGGAAGACTCATCCTGAGTGTTAGCAGCACTATCTAATAGGCTGGAGACCAAGGTGGAAGAAAGGATGGAAAAGGGAAACAGCCCGAAGGCAATAGAAAGCAGTGAGAAGGCAAGGGCTTTCTTCCCAGGTGGAGACGAGGGTGTGCTCCCTGAGGATATCTGACCTAAGCTCCTTGGCTTTTCCAATTGGACTGTCACTGACAATTCTCTAGGGAGTTTCCAGACCTTTTCCTCTTAGACTGGGACTGCATCATTGGACACCGAGTTCTGAGGCTCCATTTTCTTGCACCCATCAGCAGCTGTTGGTATCTCTGGCTGTTCCAGTGCAAGAGACCACTTTAAACTACTCCCCTTCTGCATGTAAGCCAAATTGATAAATCTGCTTTTATAATACGCATATCCTGTAAATTCTGTTATTCTACAGACCCTGGACTAATATGCCTTGTGTTGCTTTCTTTTGGCATAGGCCTAAGTCTGACTCCAAGACCAGGCCCAGCACCGGCCCAAAGCCAAACAAAAAGCTACATCATAACTTAGCACTTGATGATGTCCTTGTATCACCTTGCCTTTCAGTAGACCCAGCATAGACCTTACCTTAACCCAGGCCAAGTCTCAGCCCCAGGTAGAGCCCCATCCCAACGCCACCCTTAAGTATAACACACACTGAAGCCTCCTTGTGTTGCCTGGCCTAGTGCCTTGCTTGGCTTACACTATGCCTGAACCAAAACCCTAAGTCTAACATTTACCACAACTCTAACCGGAGGCCAGACCTAGCACTAGCACAAGCCATAACCACAATGTAACCCTCTATGGTGCCCTTGCCTGGGCCTGCTTGAGGCTATGCCTAAACCTAGCCCTATCTTAACTCTAACACTAACTCCAAGCAAGCCCTACCCCAGCTGCAGCCCTTTCTATAACCCTAACTCTAACCCTAACCTCAGGCACAGGAGCATCCCCAGCCCCAAACCCAACCCCAGAGTGACCCCTAATCTTTTTTTTTTTGTGGTACTAGGGATTGAACTCAGGGGCATTCTACCTCTGAGCTATATCCCCAGCCCTATTTTTTATTCTTTATTTTGAAACCGAGTCTCAGTTGCAGAGGGCCTCACTAGGTAGCTGAGGCTGGCCTCGAACCCGGATCCTCTGGTCTCAGCCTCCCGAATGCTGGAATTACAAGCGCGCGCCACCACGCCCAGTGTGACCCCTAATCTTGCTCTGCCTTGACTTGACTTACCTTGCCTTGTTCTAGGCCCAATCCTAACCCTATTCATAACCCTAAACCTCACCTCAGGCCCAGGCCCTGCCTTAGCCAGTCCCAGCTCCAAACTGACCCTGAAATTTAACAATCTTTGGGGCCCTTGCCTTGCTTTGTCTTGCACTAGGCGGGATTCTCAGCCTAAGTCAGGCAAGGTGAGAGCTTGATACAGTGTTACATTTGGGGGTTGGTTTGTAGTGTAGGCTGTGGCTGTGCCTCAGGGAAGGATCAGGGTAAGTGTTAAGTTTAGGGTTTTGGTTAGGTTTAGGCATAATGTGAGGAAAGCAAGGGCAGCATGGAATGTTCAGGTTAATAGTCACTTTGGGGTTGGGACTAGACCTGTGGCTGGGACTTGACCTTGAGTTAGGGTTAGGGTTAGGTTTATGGATAGGGCTAAGATTTGGCTTAGGCAAGGTTAAGGTTTCATAGTGTTAAGGTTGCTGTGAGATAGGAGCTGAGGTTGTCTCTGGGTATGGGCCTGGGGTTAGAAATAAGTCTGGGGAGCCAGGCGTGGCACATGCTTGCAATCCCAGTACTTGGGAGGCTGAGAAGGAAAATTGCAGATTTGCAGCCAACCTAAGCTATTTAGTAAGACCCTCCACAACTTAGCAAGACCTTGTTTCAAAATAAAAATTAGGGCTGGGAGTGTAGCTCGGAGGTAGAATGCTGCTGGGTTCAATCTCCAATACGTTAAAAAAAAATGAAAAATAAGGCTGGGTTATGAATATAGCTAGGTAAGTCAAGGCAATTATACCATAGAGTGGTAAGGTTTAGAGTCATATTATGTTTTGGTCTGAGTTGGACTATGCCTCAGGTTAGGCCTAGTGCAAGCAAGGTGAGGACCCCACAGATTAAGTTAGGGGTCACTTTGGAGATGGGGCTGAGCCTGGAACTGAGGATAGGGTTATGGGTAGTGTTATGGATAGGTCTAGGGTTGGGACTAGGGAAAGTTAAGGCAAGGCAAGGGTGTCGTAGAGTGTTAAGTTTAGGGGTTACTTTATGGTCGAATCTGAAGTTTAAGGTGGGCCTGTGCCTGGCTTTAGGGTTAGGGTTATGGTTAGGATTAAGGTTGGGCTGTTGTAGGGGCTAGACAATGACAGTGCAAGGGTAATTCAAGGGCACCATGGAGGGTTAGTTTATTTTACATTTAACCTAATAGATCATTAGGTAAAAAACATACACACAAATAAAAAATGTCTTATGTACAACTTTTAAACTACGATAATGATATACCTTAATTACTTCTGTGTACACAAGTCTAACATTACAGTTTAAAAAATTAAACACAATTAAGATTTCTAGAATTATTTATAATAAAGTAACTCCTAATTTTTCTTTGTAGATAGATCAAGCACCTCCAAAATTCAAATTCCTATACATAGTGAGTACTTTACTTGGAGTAAATGAAGCACATGGATAAGCTGATATTAATATTCAGCTAGGTAGACAACAAACCACAGTGCCAAATGGAAAAATGTAATTGCAAATAAAATTTATAACTAAGTTAACTTTTATAATTCAATACAGAAAATATACTGATTTGCTAAAATAATAAGATGTGATGTATTAACACTTTACTATAAAGAATGAAACCAGAACATTTATAAACGATGAATGAGTCTTAAGAGCAGTTTACTACAATAAATGAACTGCGGGTGGTAAATGTTTTGCCACATACTTTTGTTACCTTGAGGTAGATAACACATGTGTACCAAATTTGGCATTCATTTTCAGTTGCTGCTGGTATCATGTGTTTTAAGAAATGTATACAGTATGAAAATCTTGAAAATACTAATGAATAAAAAATGTTTTAGGGAACTTCCAGGAAAATGGCAACGGAGTGAGACACGTCTCAAGAGGCGCTGTGAGCTCTATTCAAATCAGCCATAGAAGCAGCTTTTTGACAGAAGAAAAAAAGCAACAAAAAGGTGAAAAATGCTACGAAAACTGAAATACAGCTGATCAAAATCCGGAAGGCCGACCAGGGAGAGCAAAGAAGCCCGTCTGTGCAGCCGCGGCGCCACGCCACTGAGTGGCGGCTGCCACTGAGCCAGCCCCTGGAGTGGGGTCTACTAACACAGAAATATATAATGACCTTCTGCATGCCCAGCGACCAGAGGTGGAGTGAGCGACTCCTGAACTCCTCATCCTAGCCAGGCGGCATACTGAGGCACCTTCGACAGAGACCGGAACGCGTGGTACAGCCAGCTTAAGCCCGCGCAGGGCCATCCCAGCTCACCTCTCCCTCCAAAGCAGAGCAGAGATAACTGCACTGTAGAGCTTGAATCAAAACTGCCATAGGACTTCCGGGAAGATGGCGACGGAGTGAGACACGTCTCAAGAGCCGCTGTGAGCTCGATTCAAATCAGTCGTGGATCCAGTTTTTTGAAAGAAGAAAAAAAGCAACAAAAAGGTGGAAAACGCTGCGAAAACTGGAATACAGCCGAGCAGAACCCGGAAGGCCGACCAGGGAGAGCAAAGAAGCCTGTCTCCGCGGCCCCGGCGACACGCCGCCAGGCAGAAGCCGCCACTGAGCTGGCCCCGGCGTGGAGTCTACTAAGAAAGAAATATACAACAACCCTCTGCACCCCACCGGCCAGAGCTGAAGTGAGCGACTCCTGAACTCCTCATCCTAGCCAGGCGGCATTTCGAGGCACCTTCCACAGAGACCGGAACGCGTGGTACGACCAGCTTAAGCCCGCACAGGCCCATCCCAGCTCACCTCTCCTCACGGAGCCGGAGCAGAGAGAACTGCACCCCAGGGCTTGGGTCAGGACTGCGGCAGGAACAGCCTCTCGACGGAAGGGGGAGAAGCAAATCGGCCCAAGGGTGAGTGGGGAAAC
>PVLC010034335.1:0-16951 GCA_004027655.1 Graphiurus murinus
TTGTAATCCCAGCATTCGGGAGGCTGAGACCGGAGGATCCGGGTTCGCGGCCAGCCTCAGCTACCTAGTGAGGCACTCCACAACTTAGTGAGACTCGGTTTCAAAATAAAGAATAAAAAATAGGGCTGGGGGTATAGCTCGGAGGTAGAATGCCCCTGAGTTCAATCCCCAGTACCGCCAAAAAAAAAAAAAAAAAAAAGGCAAAATAAATAAAATTTCAGAGAAATAAATGTAGAGATAATTTGTTGTCAACAGATTCAGCCCTTAAGAAAGGCTAAAGGAGTTCTTCAGGCTGAAGAGAAATAATAACAGATGGAAATTCAGAATTGTAGGATAGAAGGAAGGATACATGAAATATAAATATATGAATAAATACAAAATATTATGTTCCCTCTTTTTCTAATTGCCTAAACCAATAACTGACTATTCAAAGCAAAAATAATAACTATTCCAAAGTTATAGTTTACTGAAAACTTACTTTCCACTTACCAGCTGAAGGTCCTTGGTAAATTAATGCTAAACATTAGTTTCCATGTCTGAAAAATATAGATAATAAGATTTCTTAAGTTGTGAAAATCAAAAGAAATAACTCACATAAAGAAAATTATCTCAAACTGGGCCACCTCATGAACTCTCCACAAATGTTAGGCTTTATTCTTACATGATGTAGCATTGGAACACGGTACTTTTAGGCTGTTACAGGAACCACCGAAGGTGAACAGTGCACCATATCATCTCTGTCTCCTGGAGGTCAACTCAAAATCATGAAAAACACAAAGGAAATAAAAAACAAAAACTAAACCAAACTCCTCTGAGAGAATAGAAAATGCAAATGTCTCTGCCAAGTTGAAGAAAAAGAAGGAAAAAAAAAGTCATCTGCAACTTTGTTTGATAGAAGACATCTGTCTTGAAAATTGCTAAACTCGAGGGCGGAAATATTTATTTTAAATACCTTTAGATACTCCAGATTCCATTTCATACAGCCTTTTATGGTTTTGATACAGCAGCACATTTTCTCTACCAATAAAAACAAACAAGCCATCACCAAAGACATGCATCTCAGAACATGAACAAAGATATCAAACACTTGAAATTGTGAGAAATATTTTTCTTGGTTCCAGCTACTTGTATTAAAAATTTATTTTAAACCAAGTTAATCAATCTGATAGCTCAATACAACTCCTATTATGATTTACAGGTTATGTTTTTGCTTTCTTTGGGCTTTTTGAAGGGGTCAGACAGGATGCTTCTTCCCTATGAAAATGCATATCCTTATCTAATGTTCACTAAATTATAGTAGATATTACTGAAGTATAATAGATGCAAATAAATTTTGTTTTGTTACTTGTGAGATTTGAAAATTTAGCTCCAGCATCCTAAATAATGAAGACACTAATAAGTCCATTCATTTGTTCATTGAACATTTTTAGCAAGCTTCTACCAAGTGCCAGGCACTGCGTAAGGCAATATGGGACCTACAGAAAAGAATAGACATCCAGAAATAATAACCAGGAGGTGGCCTGAGAGTCTTAAAGTAATTATATGTATTCAGCGTGACATCTGCTGTGGCATAATGATTAGGGCAAAAGAAAACAGGAGGGTAGAGAAAAATTCTGAAATAACTTCACAGTGAATTGAATACTGAAAGTTGCAGAAGAGATAGTCAGATCTTTGTTCAACACAAATAGTTAAGAAACATACGATCTAAATAAATTAAAGTCCTTAAGGAGTGTCAGGCATGATGGTGCATGCCTGAAATCCCAGTACTTGGGAGGCTGAGAGAAGAGGATCTTAGGTTCAAGACCAGCCTGAACAATTTAGTGAGATCCTGTTTCAAGAAAAAAGGGGGGGGGGCAAGGCAGGGGAGATAGAATGGTCCTGAGTTCAATCCCCAGGAATATACACACATACACAAAGGATCCTTAAGGAGTACAACTGGGTACTCTTTTGAAAGTAAAGCAACATTGCATTAACTATTAAACATGCCAGTCTTAAAATTTAGCTTCTCTGAGTCCATGTTAATTTGCTATAACTGTCTATAGATAAATAAAGCAAAAATAAAAGCTAATACTGATATGTTTAAAGTATAGTTTCTTTCTGAATTCCTTCTAATATTAAAAAATGGAATGCATCATAAAATAGATATTGGCATCACCTCCGTAGTATACATTATCAGATGAGATTAAATCAAATAGCTTTAGATAAATAGAGATAATCCAAATGAACATTACAGGGCCATTAGTAGACAAACATGTCACCTATTATTTTTGTTTGGCTTAATGTAGGAGGTACTTTCTGGTTTTACCTTGGGTACAAATTATAAGTTGGTTTCATGTCCTTTTTATTTACTTTTGAGTTTGTTTCTCAGAGAGAACATACTGCTTAAGATAACAGGTATTTCAGCACAACCCCTGGAAGGCATTGTTTTGGTTTAATGTGATTTGCTTAAAGAGTCAGGTAAGGTCTGAACACCTTGTTTTGACACAGGTTAGGTAAATGATATTTACTTGGATTTAAATAAATGACGATTTGTCTTAAAAAAAAAATACTCATGACTTCTACACCAATCTGTTTCAACTTGCCAAATCTTTGAAACCACTAATGATGTCAAACTTTGTGATTTGGAGGTGGAGGGCTTTAGTAATATAGAATAAAGTTTAAAGAAAATCATCTTACCACTTTAACTCATCACTGGGTATCTCCTTAGTATAATCTGTTTCTCACATAAGAACAGTAATAATAATAATAAATGTCATAGACATTCTGAATTTTTTTCAGTGCTGGGGATCAAATCCAGAACCTAGAAAAGTGCTGTACCACTGAGCTATATCCCCAGCCCAGATTCATTAAAAAGAAGAATGAGAAGAAAAGAGAAAACATCATCTCAGTACTCAGTATTTTTGTCTCTTCTAAAAGGGTTTAATAGTATTAATATTACTGAATTTATATTATGCACAAGTCTGAATGCTCTTCTTAGTTTATCTTACTGTGAACAGGACTAGGAAACTCAAGACATTAAGTGTGATTCAGCTCTCTGGATCAACCAGTAAAGACCACACTTTAGGGTAAAACCTAAGAAGAATGTGTCCTACCTGATATTTTTTTCAACTAATAAAAAAAAGTCAAGCAACTTCCTAGGATTAGAGTTAAATGCTTGCTAAGAATTTAACAGAGGTTTGAAGATTGCTAGACAGATCATGACAAGTTCAGGCTGTCTATGGCTCAGACCTGTGGTGGAGGGCTGCCCATGCTTCTTGTCTGTTCTTGGTAGTCGAAGTGTTAAGCTTGTATCTTAATTCTGATGGCCTGAAAGATCACATTCCTTTGGGCATCTTCTCAACCATTGTATTATCCCAGAAATGGTCCCTCTCTACTCCAGGACAAGGATGCCTTATGACCCTCTGCTCAAACCAGCCCTCCCAGTCCATGCCGGGCTTTCAAGAGCTACAGGAAGAAAGTTTGGTCCTAAAATATTCTCACTTCTGAGAATGTCTAGTACCCTTTGAAACACATCTAATTAGCTATCTCGTCTAACAGTGGGCTTTACTCTTTTCTACATTGGATTTTTAGTAAAGCTAAGATCTCTAAAAATATATGCTCAAGTGCCTAGCAATGTATTAAGCAATTGGGTACAGCCTTACAAACATAATGGATAATAGTCATGATTGGTCTGCAAAGGAAAATGTGAAATAATTTTTATTTGCTCTGAGTGTAACTGTCTGATGTTAGGATTTGGCATTTCCTTGTGGGAAACCTATTATGAGGATGTTCTGCCAAGATAAAGGAAGGAGGAAATAAGTACCGCACCCCAGTAAGACTATATGGAGCTTTCAAAAAACACATTTAAAAATAGCTTGTCTGATGATAGAATCAATTGACCTTAGGAATATTTCCTAATCTTACTTCCATGAGGTATTAATTTCCAAATTTATATGGCCATCATTCTGACAGCTGTCCCATTTCTCTCTTCAAGGGTTTCCCAAATCTTGCTCCCAGCTCTTCTGAGAGGGAGGATATTTTTCAAGCTTTCCACCCAAGGTGCTTCGAATCAGCATCATGGTTATGTGAAGAGCACCAGTCCTTGATTTTCTATGCCCTGAAAAGGTCTAGAAAAGTCTATGTAATTTTGGCTTCATGATTTTTCTTCAGTACCCTATTAGTACTATGATAAGAAGAGATTGCTCTTTCTGAAGATGCATCACTTATAATTTTGAGATGATCTGCCAGTTAAAGGCACAATTTATCCTCTTAATTGGCAGCAAAAATCACATCCTGAATCTCAACTGGTAATAACCATCTTCTCTCACATGTAAATCACAGACCAAAGGCAAGGGAAAATTGATTCCTGTAGGTTCCTTAACCAGTTTCCCTTGATTGATATATATGGACCCAAACTATATTCTGAAGTCCTGGAAGGTCTCCATCTCAATCTGTTCAGACTGTTATTCCAAAATGCCATAGACTGAGTAGTTTGTAAGCAACAACAACAAAAAACAATTTCTCACCACTCTGGAGGCTGAGAAGGAAGGCACCAGCAGGCAGATTTAGGATCTGGTGAGGGTGCATTTTCCAGGTCAGAGAGGGCACCCTCTCACTGTCTTCTCGTGGTGGAAAGGGGAAAGCTCTGGTCTCCTAAGTCCCTTATATAAAGGGCTTTGTGAGGTTTCCACCTGAGCGACCTAATCACCTCCCCCAAGGGTCCCACCTAATACCATCACGTTAGTGATTAGATTTCAACATGCAAAGTTTGGAGGGGACACAAAAAATCAGATCTCCTGGTAGCCTCTAGGAATTACCTCACAGTCTCCTGTCCTCAGATATATACCTTTAGGAGTGTAACACATCTGAAGGTACTGGGTAGTTTCAGTGATTGCTGTTTACCCAAGGAAGACATGCATCTTTTTTTTAATCAGTATTTATTATAATTATCTGTGAATAGAATGAGTAAAGGTTATCATATAATTTTAAGAAGATGAGAGAAAGAAGTAGAAGAAAAGAGTTTAACATTTCTATCTTACCTAGGTAGAAATGAAAGCCGGTCTTATCTATTAGGCCCTGATGGTAAGTCATTATCACACAGCGGCCTGTTTTACTTAACTGGGCCCAGTTTCTAGGTCAGCACATAGCTGTGTGTGTATTCACTTAATAGATTCTTTGAACACACAGCCTGTGTACAGCTGTGTGGCTTCTTTTGGAATAAGGAACACAGAAATCACTATTCCAATAATAACGTAAAAATTACCAAAGTTGTTGAGTAAACAGTGACAGAAGATTTCTATCACAACACAGGACCAGGTCTGAGCTCCTGCTTCAACTTTCATAAGCTAATTATTTCCAGAAATAAATAGATTAATCAGGCAATATTGTTTAGAGATAGAGCATTATTATATTCATCAACTAGAAAAGGAAATTAATTTTGCATTAAATAAACATGAGTTGATTCAGGCTTTTATACATAGGTATAAAAGCTAAAAATAGTTTAAAAACAGGGAGAAATCTTGAGTTCTAAATGCACTACAGTAGCACAAGGAAGGATTGATGCAATTATCTTTTTTCTAGTGAAATAAACATTGTTTGAAATATGTCACTTTACTTCTATTAACTCTAATGTATATGCCTGTAATTTTGTTATGCATTTGTTGTTGGTCTTGATAATTCATCAGACAAACTTCACGTCAATTTGACACCAATTTTTCTGCTCATATGATGTGACAGCACTGCAGTAGATGTTTCAGGGGATAGAAAGGTAAATCATAGTCATTTACACTAGGACTAGGAAAACCACAGGAAAGGATAGCACTGGGAGATATCAAAATAGGGTAAAAACACATCAGAGGAGGAGATTTTTAAAAATAAAATCTGGAAAGCGGATGAGATTTCTGCAGCTGATGCTAAAGGCACAGGACAGTGAGCTTTAGCAAAGTCCTAGAGGCAGGATAGAGATAAGGAAAATTGTGCAGTTTTGCCAGAATTAGCAGGATAGAGATAGGGAAAATTGTCCATTTTTGCCAGAATTAAAACTTAGAAACTTAAGACCATCCATAGTTAACAAAATGTTTGCAACCCACCCAACATGATAATTATTATACTTCTCATAGTGTTTTATAGAAGATAATACATGAGGACCAGATTACTCTGAATTCACTTTGAAATTCACTACATCTATGTGAATTTGAACAATATAGAGACTATATGTATAAGGCATATTATTTATTTAAGCTAAATGGAAATCGCTCATGGATTCATGAATCTATTAGCATAATAATTTGGTCCCCCAGGGCCACCAGTCTTTGGCTCACTCTTTAGAAACCATAAAGATGAGGTACCACAGTAATTGGAATCAAGGCTGGTAGGATGTTATCAATATAGGAGAATGCTAAACTAAAGATTGTAAAGTTTGTTCTTAATTTAGAAGAAGGCATTAAATGCATTTGAGCACACAGTAGCATGATCCAAGCTCTGGCGTAGGAAAATGAAATCAGTTCCCTACACAAAGGCAGAGAGTTTCTCTATCTCATTCACTACTGGATGTGCAATAACCACCAGCATGCCTGGAACAAATCAGGTGTTCAACAAATAAATATTTGTTCAGTAAACAAAGACAGATGAATAAAACCAATTAAGAAGACCGACAGAGTTTCAAAAAGTACAGAGAGGTTAAAAAAAAAAAAGTCTAGTACTATAAAGAAACCATGCTGGATGAGGATAGAAATTAAGAGTATTAGATTTTAGACTGCAGGAGTCTGATGTGAGCTTCCCATGGATCCGTCCCATGGAGGGATAGGAACAGAAGCCACTAACTGGGGTTTAAAAAAATGTGTTGATGAAGAAGGTGAAGGCCACAGGATTACTTCGGAAAGTCTATGGCTTTTGGAGAATCCTTCAACATTGTCTAGTAAAGTTGAGATATGTGCATCTTAACGCTCACCAGCGGGAGAGCTCTGGATTTGGCAGTGTGGTTCTTCTCTGCAAGGAAGACAAAGAGGAAGCATCATTGAGTTCTCTGTTCCCAGTCATCAATATTTAGTGGTGATGGGGCATCGCGTTGGTAATTTACTCTCAAGTGATTCCAGGAGAAAAGAGAACTTTGTTCTATACTTGTACATTCTCTGACAGGCTGCGATAGTTTAAAAATGAATAATTAAAGCCAGACATGGTGGTACACACTAGTAATCCCAATACTTGGGAGGCTGAGACAGGAGGATCGAAGGTTCACAGCCAGCCTCAGCTGCTTAGTGAGGCCTTCTGCAACTTAGTGAGATCCTGTTTCAAAATAAAGAATAGAATATAGGGCTGGGGGTATATCTCAGAGGCAGAATGTGCCTGGGTTACACACACACACACACACACACACACACACACACACACACACACAAAATAATTAAATAATTAAAAGTGATTTTAGATGAAAAGGAAGTTTTCAAAGTGTGAAAATATCAATAAAATAGGTGAAAATAGGGCAAGGACTTGCTTGATTTTTTTTTTAAGAGAGGCTCTCACTATGTTGACCAGGCCAGCCCCAAATTCCTGGACCAGAGACCCACCTGCCTCAGCCTTCTAAGTAGGTGGGACTCCAGGCACAAGCTACTGTTCCCTGTTAGGACAAAGATTTGAATGGAAAGCATTGTTAAAGAAATATGTGGATTTGGTTAGGGTTTGTGGTTGTTTCATTTTATCCTTTACAGATGAGGAGAATATTGTTATGCTTAATATGATATAGACGATTAAATTGGAAGAAGAAATACAACTAGAACCTGCTCTAATAAATGCTTCACTCTAGCATGCAGAATGTTGTGGGATGGTGGAAAGAAAGTAAATAGCAAATAGGCCAACAGTCTCCACTTTCACCTTCAGGAAGGTAGGTTGCAAATGCCCCAAGGCTCAGTGACTTTAGAATGTGATAGCAGATATTTCACAGTCTTGGGGAGAATAGGCAGAACTATTGCTGGAATCTTCAGTGCTCTGGTTCCCAATATTCCTGGACCCTGGCTGCTAAAGGAAACCGACCAAGCCTTCCTCCTGGTTACAGACACAGCGTGGAAGGTCCCGTCAGTGAGAATCATCACTATGTAGAATCAGTGGTGCTGTGGGGATGCTCAGCAGCGTGTCATTACCACTGGCCAGGCTTGTGGTCCGATGCATAGTTTCCACAGCAATCAGGGGCTTGCTACCACTTGTTATCCAAATGGGACTCAGGGAGATGAGACATCCTGGCTGTCGGGTACTAGAGAAGGACTACATACCATGTCTCTGAAACTGGTTACCAAGTGGGAAGCCATCCTGGGAGATTAGACAAGGAAGGCTGCAATCTGTTTCAAAAAAAGATTTTTTTTAATCCATTGTAAGACTCAAAACGTTGTCATTAAGTAAATAACATCACTCCTGGCTGTGGCATAAACAGCTCTTATAATTCTGCTTGGTTAAATATGTTAATAACAGATTTATTTTTGCTGCAAAGATAATAATATTATATTGTAATTACAGGACTTTAATCACCCTAGAGAAAATCTGAGGTGATGATGACGATTAGACAATAACAATCTCCAAGTCTTTTTTTTTTTAAGACAGATAATATATAGTTAACATCAGGGTTTTGGATTCAGAGAATGATCCTGTTCCATCTCTGTGGCCATCAAGCTAACAAACCTCTCCTTCTTCATCTGTAATGAGGCTAATGGTACATTACAGGGTTTTTAGTGAGGATTAAAGACTATATATATATATGTATAGAACAACTACTATTATTATTCTACTTACTCATATACCTGGTATACTGCTCAATTGTTATTACTGCTTTTTATATTTACTGTATACAAACTGCAGTTTAATCGAGCAAATCTCTAGAGGCCCACAAACATTTCCCAATGATCAAAAACAAACAAAGTTTTTAAAAAAGCATAAACACAGGCTTTGAAAACCTTTCCAAGTTAAGCTATATTCTTATTAATCTTCCATGTTTTTCTCTAGCTTCCCATTACTCAACCTTATCAGAAAAAAAAAAGGAAAGAAATTGCATCTTAAAAAGCCTTCAATTAATTGAAAGAGAGCTGATCAAATAGTCAGGTGTAGCATCTATATCAGATTATCAGAGCACTTACAAGGGATCTACCTAAATAAACAATCTCAAGAAGAGTTTATATTCAATTGTGATAATATCCCTGCCTGATTATTTTAAAATCTTCCTCTAAATAGGGTTATTCTATGTCCTCATTTGTCTGTGCACTTTCAGTTTATTACTATTATTAGGCATAATTAATAGTGATCATTACCATCCCTTCACTTTTAAAGGAATCTGATTTTGACAATAAATGTAGCCATGCTACACAAAACATTTTATACTTATATTTTCCTGAGAACTCAGGTGAGATGCAATGTACAGGAAGGTATTAAATATTTTCTCTGCAGCTTGAATATATCATATAGATGGGCACCTAGATGACAAAATTTTTTTCATAGGAAATTTTTAAGTTAATACTTACTAATGGATCATATGTAGCAAAAGAGATAAAGCAAGACAAAAGATTTAGAGGACCAAGAGATGACCAATGCTAATGCAAATGCATGACAGGCCACAGGTGGATAGTTTGGTGGGCAGGGACACTTGTGGAGGATCATTAGTGATGAAACAGTATGGATAACTTTGATATCAAGGGTGCCTATCCCCCTATCCCATTCCTTAGACATTTTGGAGGCTTCTTCCAAAATTAAGAAAGATGAGAGGAATTTATTTTGGTTGACTAGGAAGTGATTTTTTTTTTAATCTAAAAGTAATATGTTTTTCCCTCCCAGAACTGCTGTTACAGTTCAACAGTTAGCTCCTTTTGAATATTTTGAATTTTAATGCCCTGCACCCTGGAGATGAGTTTGTTGCAGAGAGAATGATGTGACATGGAGAGCATGCAGCGTCTAGACTGCTCTTTTTTTCCCTTTCCATTACATCTCTTCTTTCCTCCTCCTCTGTCCAGAGCACCTACACAATTTATAACATTTCCAAGAAAGACAGAGAAACTTGGACTACGCCTTCTGCCTGTTACAAACTGAGATTTCTGAAATAATTCTGCCTTGTGAAGAAATTCGAATCTATTTCTTTTTGTAACCTATATAAGTTACGGAAATGATAATTAAGCTGACTCAGACATTATTAGTTTATGAAGTACTTAAATATACTGATTTTAGTTGTAATGTCACCTTAATTAGACCTGTAAACATTGTAGTTTTCAATATTATTTTTTATCTCAGCCTTACCTACATAGAACTTAGTACCACCAGGAACAACAACAACAAAAAAGATGGATGAATTGGCATGGAATAAAAGCAGATACAAAGAATAGATGGAGTAAATGCCAAATACTAGGATAATGATTATTTAAAGTCTAACAAAGTCTTAGGAAATTATTATCACAAAGTAATTGCGAATTATATTTTTGTCTTTCGTAGACTTGTCATAAATAAATTCCCATGAGTAAAAGCTTTTGTCAATTCTGCCTAATAACTCAGAGACTCTTTTATTTTCCATTATTGTATGTCCAAGGAAGCTTGTGCCTATTTATGTGGTGTGTGTGTGTGTGTGCATGTGTGTGTGTGTGCGTGTGTGTGTGTCTGTGGTACTGGGGACTGAACTCAGGACCATTACACTACACCCTAGCCCTATTTTATTTCATTTTTTTGAATTTCAAAACAGGGTCTCAATAAGTTGTGGAGGGCCTCAGTAAACTTCTGAGACTGACCACAAACATGGATCCTATTGTCTCAGCCTCCCAAGTACTGGGATTACAGGAGTGCCCCACCATGCCCAGCTATGTATTTATTTTTTAAAATTAGCCTAAAAGGGCTTTCTGAACATGTCTCTGAAAGGCAAGAATCATCATGGAAAATATTTGACTACATAAGAATAAAATCTTTTACGGAATAAATCCCACTATAAGCAAAATCTAGAAAGAGAATATTTGAAAATCCAAATGGACAGTGTGCAACATACCTGAAACTTTCAGACAATGACAGTGGGAAATTTCTACATGTGGAGGTTCTATGGGCCTCCAAGACTAGAAGGGTCACTCCACATGAGGGGTCACAAATGTCATGGGGTAAAACAGCTTTGTGGTTGGCAGTCCACTTGGAAGGGAGGTTTCTTAAGGTGGCATTGCTGATCTTCTGGAGGTGGGAACGTCTTGAGTATTTACTCAGCCCTGATTCTTCTCACTCACTAGTACAAAGTGAGTCCCTCTAGGAAAGCAGGAGAAAGAGTAATTGGAGGGAACTGGGAGAGAAGGAGAAAGAGTAATTGGAGGGAATGGGCCACAGCTTGGTGAACAATGCCATCAGGCCCATAAATTTGGTGCTAATTTTATCTGTGGAAAATCATTTTAAAAATGAGCCCAAATGCCTTCTACTGCTCCACACACAAATATTTAAGTCAAAATTTAACCCAGAGTGGGTAAATGAGCCAAATAAATACACGCAGCGAGCTAAGTTCCTCACAAAGGGCCCTTCAGTGTTCCTACCCAGCATACCTCCTGGCTCTTCTACTGAAATGATTCATGAAAAAAAAGCTAAATATGTTTTCTTAAGAAGCAAGTCAATGTGTCAGAAAAATATGATTGTCCTAATCCAGTTTAACTTTTAACCTCTATAAATAAGCAAGAGAAGTTTGCAACCTGAACCTTTCTTAGCAGTGAATGTTTCTCTGCCTTCTTGCTCCTGAAGGGTTGTTCTTTTTTTATCCTGGGGATCAAGGGATATTATAATTCATCAAAATTTCATCCCTACAGGAATCTGGACACCCCCAAAAAATGAGCTGGTGAGAGAAATCAGGAAACCGACTTTCACAAATATTTTTGACAAAGAGGCAGGCACCCATCTGGTTTCATCCTGGGGTGAGAGCAAAGAAATAAAGAGGGGCCCTCTGTGAGACCTTCTTCCTCGGGATGAGCAGAGTGGATGGGGTCATGACCTCATACTCCCCCTGTGCCACCCAGCTGTGGAATCCCGAGCAAGCACCTTCACCCCTACAGCACCCTGTAAGGAACGTGTAGAATAAGTGATCTCACTTGAGCTTTATGGTTCTAAGATCTGACTATTTGTAATGTACAACTAAACAGAGGTGGGGGAAGAAAGACTACAAACCAACGTGTAGAGTGTGATTCCTCTTTAAAAACAAAAGACAAAGCAGAAACACAGTAGTGAAATAGAAACAAATATATACGGCAAAGAAGAATGAAGTCCAACAACAATCCTACTGCTAGCAGTTGTTTTTGTTCTTCATCGGGTCCTTTGTGAGTATAATATCAAGAGAAGTATCTTTTCCCAATCTGTGGCTTGAGTTTTTAGCCTCCTGAGAATGGATTTTGATAACCATTTGTTAATTTTCATATAAATTTATTAGTTCCTATTTATTAGCACCTATTCTGTCCTGATTACGGAATCTTTGCCTACACAAAAGCATGAAATTGTCCAGGGTTTAACTTTCACCTTTTTGTAGCAAGCCTTCCACTCATGGACCAAAGGAAGCATTATTCTCAAAGGAAAGTCAAAGACACCATGCCTGCTTCAAATAGAACTTTCTGGGAGGAAGCCATGGTGAAGTCTCAGAGATTTTTGTTGTACTTTTTCTCTGCAGATGGCAGCCTGTATGTTTCTGGGAAGTTGATTCCTGGCATCTTTCTAGTAAGTTCTTGAATCTCACCATGTGTCATTGGCAAATTCCCCTATTTCATCAACTTCTTCTCTAACTGTCCTCTTGACTCTCCTAAAGTAATCAAATCTATCTCCATTCCCACCCTGTCCAGCCCTCTAAGCAAAGGTAGATTCAGGTTTTTTGGAGTCCTGAGATATATACAATTTGGAGGGCCTTTTTAAAGAGAAGAAAATAAATGAAATTTAGTATGCCTCGGGCATTGCTCGTAAATATGACAAACATAAATTGCCTCCACTTGCCCCAGGTGGAGCAGTGCAAGTGAGGGGTTCTGTCCTCAGGTCACAGCCTACTCTGCAGCCTTCTCGGGAGGAGGTTGTTTGGTTCTCGGCTGTCTCTGTATCCAATAGCATGACGTTGAATTTAATGCTCCTTTGAAGTTGTTTCTTCTCCTTATTCTACCAAAAGCGTTCTTCCAAACTCCAGGTTTGGCATTCCCATGGACCAGATGTGGATAGACAGGCATCTTTTGTTGTTGTTGTTGTTGTTACTGTTGTTACAGTACCATGGATGCACTGAGCTACAGCCTCATCCCTTCTTATTTTTCATTTTGACATAGTGTCTCACTAACTTACTGAGGTTGGCCCCAAACTTGTGATTTTCTTGCCTCAGCTTCCCCAGTTGCTGGAATTATAAGGCATGTGCCATCATCCCAGCAAGATAGGCATCTTATTTACAATCATCTTCTGCTACTTTCCAAGGCTCCTGACTCCTCTTTTCTCTAGAAGCTTTACTGTTCAACATTATTTGAAATTTCTTCTTTATTCAAATTGGTCTTTGAGGCACAGTTAATTTTTTGATATCCCTTTTATAATAAAATTATAAGTTTCACACTCTATATGTAACTTGACCAGTACAGATTTATTACTATTATTTGTGTTTCCTCTTGTGTGAATCACCTTTGCCAATTTAGCCATTTGAGTTCTTCATATTTTTTATAAATAATAAAGTTCTTTATATATTGGAAGTATGAATTAAGAGTTGGTCATAAATATTACAAATATTCTCTTGTGCTGTTGGTTTTTTAAGTTTTATTCTATTCTTTTTTTAAGGTAATGAACTTCATAAGTCAGTAGTGTCACATGTAATTAATGAAAGACAAATGTGTGATTTTGTCTGTATAATATTTCCTATTGTTCGATAACTAGAAAATTATCATTCCTACGGAGTCAAAAGGAATTCTATGTTGTGGTTTTAGTGTTTTTCCATGGCTTAAAAATATGTTACACTTTTCCTGGCTCCTTTGGTTTATATTATAAAATAATATAAAGCAAATTATACCCCAAATACTTATTAATAACTGCTTTATGAAACCTCCTTTTTCAGATGCAGTGGAGAGTAGAGGTTGAGATGTGTCTCTAGAGCCCAGTGGCCTGGATTTAATATTAGCTGCAACTCTAGTTGATGAAGCTCATTTGCGAAAGTTCCTTCAGCTTTCAGCTCCTTCATGTCTAATGACGTATTATCTGGTCACAGAGAGAATAGAGTGAATTCAATGTCCAGCATACAGTAAGTGATCTATCTGCAAATGCCACGTCTCAACCTTCACTAGGTTCTCTTCTGGCCTCTTTTACCATCAACATATACACCTATTTGTATACCATTATCTTATTATTTTCATTATTGTTATTTTCCAGGTATAAGCTATTTTAGAGTAGTCTTGTCTCAACACCACCACCCTGACCTCCGAAAATCATGGATAAGATGTATATGTGTGACCTCACTGACTTGACCAAACAGCAAAGGAGCTTAGTAGGCAGAACAGAAAGCAACTTGCAAGAGAAGTTTGGAAGTGGGCATCCCCTTCAGGTGGGCTTTGGCAGGTGAGTAACATGAGTGCATTTTCAGAGAGGAAGTCAGAGCTGGGAACAGAGGTAGGGCTTTAGATGGGAGGAGGAGAAAAAGAGGTGAGCTTAAGAGGTATAGGGGGAGAGTATTTGCATGAGAAGAAAGCAAAAAAGCAAGACACAAAGGAGAGGAGAACAGTAAGTCATAGGAAGGAGCACTACATAGTTCAACCCACACATCGCCTGCTATCTCTTGTGACTGGAAATGGATCCAGCTAAATCCCTCAGCACTCAAATAATATTGGTTTTGCTCACACACAGCCAATAACGTGAGAGCTAGGAAGGAAAACGTGCATCTCTGCATTTATTGCTAAGCTCGATTCTATTTTGCTTAAGTTTTTAAATGCAATGCTACTGATTTTTTTTTTTATTGGCTAGATACGGAAGATAATATATTTTGGTCTAAAACTTTGGAACTGCTTTTCATTGGTGCCTCCAAGTAATTCTCAGTATATATTTCCATGAATTTTTAAAATCATTTATATCATTTCAAACTTAGCTAGAGCCCCTTGACCATTATTTTAGCATGCCCAACCATTTTGGCTTTATTCCACATTTAAAATTATGATTTGTATGTCCCAGTAGATTTCTGCTCAGATTACTTCTTGACTCCTAACCTTTGTTTTGCATTACCTAAGAGCACACAGAGCTACCTTCAGAGAGGGCCAGTGCATATTGCATTGGAAAGCTGTGCTGGACCTAATCTGTGAGTATGTTTGAAGGCCGATTTATGCCACTTAAAGTAATCCAGTATGCGCTTTGGTAATTGAAATCCTTCCATTACCCTTACTCCAGCCCATTTAAATATTTCTCTTTCAGATGCAATTACGTCAGGAGTGAGCCAAATGGTTTGGGAAAGACACAGGCATTTCCAACAAGACAGTTATTGGCTATTGACCAAAAGTTGTTTGGTGTTTGCAATTCTGAGTCCAGCCTTTTCTGTACAAGGCTCCCAGGTATGGAGCAAGATTGACCTATGTCTTCCCTCTAAAATGCTCATGAAAATAAAATAAATAAAATAAAATGCTTGGGAATTGGACTCTGAGTGGCAACCACTGAGAAAATTTACCTTGGATTTCTTAATTTCTGGATTTCTTGCTACTTATTCCCCCCCCCAAGAAATTCCATCCCCCTTGACTCTTGTCCTCAGCCCTAAATCAAATCACTGAACAGTATCATATATTTTTTAAATGTCTTTAACTTTATCCATGCAATTTTACCTTAAGTGGAAGTTCACCCCTGAATCACAAATTTGAAAAGAAAGGTTTTTGGATATTAACAAAACTAGCAAATTTCTATGCGAAAGCATTAATAATGCCCTTTTAATGTGTTTAGACATGTTTATGTATGAGAATGCTGTAGAACTGTAGCGTGCAAACTAAATAATTCAACAGAATGCATACAGAAAAGTAACAATTCTATATTCTAATAACTGTTTTATGAAAAGCTTTTCATTTAACTCTCAAAACTAACTCATAAATCCACACTTGGATAATGCAGAGAAGTTATATTTAACTCTAGAACTCTCCTTGCATGCCAGATTTCAAATGTGCTTCTAAGTAAATGTCCTTTTGGGGACTCATTATGACTATTCCTGTCTTCCCTCAAAACAAACCTATTATGAATGCTCATTTCCCTTCTTTTCTTGACTTCTGGCTGTCAGATTTACACCTCTTCCAATCCATGCTATCTTGGCCAATAGCAGCAATATCACAGCCAAGGACAGGGAGCTTGAGCCTGACGGAAGTTGCCAGAGAATACCTAACAAATGTTTTCTTATGAGATCCACTCAAGAAGTGGCCTCAAATAGTGTTGCAGGTGAGGATCATAGTGGGCCTATGAGAGAATTATCAGGGAATTACTGATTGTAATCTGTGACTAATAATAGACCAACTTTATTGAAGTAGAGAAGGTTCCTACAGCCAAGTCACACAGACTGATACACCCTAGTGCCAGTCCAGGGATTTGAGATGAGGTGAGGCTGTGATGCTCCTTGGCAAAGGGTAAAGGTTATGCAACCAGCAGGCTTGTCATACATGAAGATATTGTTGCTGCCTATCATTATGACTTCTGTGCTCCAGGAAGATCTAGTTAGAAATCCTACTAAAAATGAACTAATTTCTTAGCCCCACCTCTCCAGAAGGAAGCACCTCTATTGGAACACAAATCATCCCCCAGAAAGTACCAAATGCTTCAGGTGTCCTAGATTCTACCAGAAAGATATGTGTTAATAGGAACCAAAGAGCTATTCTGTGCATAAATGAAAGGAATAGGGGGCATTGCATCTGTTCATCTGATTTCTTTCAAGGATGCTGACATCTATATTAAAACTATTTTTTCATCTTTAGAAAAATAGATTCTAAAATGTGCTGTGGGTTTCACGTTCCTGAGGATTCTAACTTTTTTTTTTTTT